>CAEFZX010026705.1:0-14291 GCA_903066825.1 Alfaro cultratus
GAAGAAATTAACATGGTCAGAATTTGTTATTGAACATTTCTCCTTTTTTGGTGGAGTTGGCTTTGGGAGTCATTTTATTGGCTATTTTTTATTTATTTATTTACTCTCTCCAATTATTCTTTTTATTATTATTATTATTATTATTATTATTATTATTATTATTAATAATAATAATAATAATAATAATAATAATAATTTTAGTATACCAGACTTTCTAGGTGTCTTGCCTCTTTCCGCTTAGAATAAACTCTTAATGAGTCACAACATACAAATTCAACTAACTTTTGCGCACCTGTTTCCTTTTTCCCCCTAACTCAAGAACATAAGGACCACCTGAGAGGATGAGAATTGGCTCAACTGACATTTCTTCCCGGTTGTTGGAAACAATGGTTTGCCCATCTGACCTGTGGCACCCGCTCGTCCACATCATCACACGGACTGAGCGCGAGAGAGTAAACAGTAGCCCACCTGTCTGCGCGAGGCGGCCGTGGTGCTGCTGGAGGAGCTGCTGCCGACCATCCTGCCGCCCTGGCTTGCTTCCCTCTTCCACTTCTTGCTGCTGCCCTTCGGGTCGGACGGCAGCGGGTTGAGGAAGAGGATCCTGGCGATCAGCCCGTACAGGACCGTGGCCAGCATGAGGGGCAGCACGTAAAACGCGGCGAAATCCGTGAAGTAGATGGGCAGGTAGTGGCTCCTGGACACCTTGTAGGCGCAGGTGAGAAGCGCCACGTTGTCGTACAGCAACTTTTTGGTGTCGGACAGAAACAGCCACATGACGCAGTAGACCGAGGTGAGCGCCCACACCAGCATGATGATCTTCTTCGCCCGGGACAAGGTGCACAGGAACTGGGCTTTGATGGGGTGGCAGATGGCGATGTAGCGCTCCACGGTGAAGGCGGTGATGGAGCAGGAGGACGCGTTTATCCCCAGGTACTGGAAGTAGGTGATCCCCAGGCAGCCCGCGTAGCCGTACACCCACTGCCCGCACAGGGCGTCGCTGATGTTGGGCAGCCCGGCGGCCGTCAGCACCATGAGGTCCGCGGCCGCCAGGCTCACCAGGTAGCAGTTGGTGGGAGTTCGCATGTGCTTGGTGGTCAGGACCACCAGGATGACCATGACGTTGCCCACGATCCCCACGCCGCAGATGAGGGACACCAGGAACACGCTGGCCACCTTGTATTCGACAGAGTAGTCGGTCCAAACGCCCAGAGTCTGGTTGTCCGGCACCGACGTGTCATTCTCTAGAGTTATGTCATCCGCCGTGAGGTTTTCCATGACAGAGAGAGGTTGTAGCTCTGTGCGCTTTGGAAAGAAATCACCTTAAACATTGAAGAAGAAGAAGAAAAAAAAATACTTTAAGTATCTAACAAAACTGAGGTAGAATAAAATTTTTAAAAATATACACAAAAAAAGAGAATCCCCTCCCCAACCCCTCTAATTACGCATAAAAATGCTTCATATCTTCCCTCCTCGTGGAATATATCGTGTGATGCTGAGCGAAGTCGGTAAATAAATCTCCAGTACGCGGGCCACACGCAGCCAGAAAAAGCTCGCAAAACGCATCAGAGGATGTGCTGCGTGCAGCAGCTCCGCGCCCCGCTCCTGCTGCTGCTGCCTCACTGGCGACTGAGAGGCTTTCCGCAGAGCCCCTCTGCTCCTGAGAGCCTCACGGTGACGCACTGGGACCACCAACTTCTTCCTCCCAGGCCAGGGACTTCCAGACAAATACATAACAACTAGTTGGGAAAAATAATAATAATAATAATAAATTCATGTCTTGGTACTTTTAAGGCCTTATTTTGATCTTTTTTGGTGTTTTTCCCAATATGAATCAATTTTTTTTTTTTTTGCATTAACAACTGAATGGAAAACGGAGCGCGGTTTCATTTAACACGTCATGCTCCAGCATATTTGTCTCAATTAAAAACAACATTACACCCACAACACGCTACACATTAATTACTGGAGAACTTTCCACTCTTTATTGTGGCTGTCAAGATGTAGAATGCTATTGACGTGATTTGCAGCCAATCCAGAGGGGATTTAATAGAGACAGATATGAGGGGTGCGCCGATTTATCGCCGGATTTCCTTAATTTCGGGCGATGGTGATCGGCGATACTTATATGTGAAACCGATCTTTTCTACCTCAGAATATACACATACAAATAGAATGGCCTCTTTCAAGCTGCATCAAAAGTCAAGGGAAAGAAGTGGAACAATAAAAGTCTGCAAATGAATTTCCTTTTCAGCTCCTTTGGTTCTTCTCACATTTATAGTATCTGTTCTTGTTTGTTTTTTTGTTTTTTGTTTTTGTCTTTTTCCACAAAAACATGAGACGATATAGTAATAATCTGTTATGATTCACAATTAATCTAATGATTTGATGGTATATGATAAAGCAAAAACATGCAGAAATTGTTGCAGGTTTATTATGTAGCTTCTAAAAAAAGTAAAAAAAAAAAAAAAAAAGACCCTCAAAAATATCTTTTAATTCAACCAGAATCACTAGCAGCACAGTCATCACATAGTGATATTCAGTGGTTACATTATTAGAGGGGGGTAGAGGCAGTAATTTATATTGGGTCATCTGGGCAGTTGCCCAGGGCAGCATCAGAAAGGGGAACACATAACAGCCATAACAGCCATATTAAAAAAATAGTTATCAGGTTTGTTTTTTTTATATTGCTTTTATGCCACACTGTCTGCCTTATAATTTCATAGTGTAAATTTTGATCACTCTATCATGTGTATGCATGTGTAACTACTAGGGATGTCAGGGGATACTTGAATTACACACCAGATAAATAAAGTCATCTTATCTTATCTTAACCTATGTATAGCTTTTCGTCTGAGAACCAAAACCAGAAACTCATTTAGAAGGCAACTCAAAAATAAAACTCTATTTGCCTCATTGCACCCTTCCCCAGCCTGTGTCGCCCTGGGTAGAAAGCCATATTGCAAAACACCGCTGCCAATGCACTTAGTCACGGTGACCATCAGAAAGGAGAAAGCAGAGGCTTTTATTTTCAGATCCTAAAGGTGTCTTACTACTGGTTCAAGTCCTTCTCAGTTCATATTACTCTTATGGAGTCTTGTGTATTTGACCTGCTGTTGGGTTAATTGCAGCTTCAGCAGCAGTGCAGTCGCATGTGTGTCTGTGAGCCACCCAGCTGTTGTGGGAATCATGTGACCGGTCACATGAACTTATCAGACATGAACCTGTGTTGGTGTGAAAGCAAAGGAAAGCGTGCCAGTACCGCCGTCTATGTGATTAGCAGACAGTCACCGAAGTTTAGAAGTGGACTGGCTTGCTTGCTTTACACTGTAAAATCGACTGCGTTAAAAATAGCTGATTTCCGTTTCCATTCGTGGTTCTGGACAAATACAGAGGAATCCAGGCCTGCTCGTTATGGCTTTGATCCAAAGATCACTACAACATGTAGTCTGGGATTTAATTTGTTTTTCATAATATTCACAAATTTTTATGAATTATATATTTTAAAAGCCATAGCACACCTAGAATTTAATTGAATTGTAGCTTATTGTTGGAAAACTTAGTATTACGCTCTATTTCCATTTATTCCAGTTCTGATAGTTTGAAATATGACAGATTACGACCCCTGATCAAACAAAAATAACTCTAAATCAGCTTATTCTGGTAGATGTTAAGTTAAAGCTGCAGTGCGCAACTTTTATAAAGCATATGCTTCTTTTTTTTACGTATTTGTTAAAACAGTCACCATGTCGTGGCGGTGCGAGACAGATAATCTGTGAATCCGTCTCACATCCTCGATGAGCTACTATTGGCGTCTGAAGAAATGAACTGCATGGCTTTTCCACCTGCCCGTCTCGGTTCCGTAGCAGGGTACCGCCTCCTGGTGGTGGGGGTTATAGCGCCCCGCCTCCAGGCGCCATGTGCTGTGCTTCGTTATGCAACCTAACGCCAGTCATGGAAGACATTTGAAACGCAAAGTCTGCTGTATTTTTATTGCTCCAACACAACATGTTATAAATAATGTCAATATTGTTGAATATGTTGCCTTCATTTGTTACTTATTTGCTTCAATTAAAAAGCATGTAAGTATGCATGTGCTTTTTAAGCACGCATTAATCTACGTGCTTCGATTGTTTCTCATGTTGCTGTTGTTGCATCAGTTTCCCCCGTTGTGAGAAAATAAAACATCTTATACGATAATCTATTATTGTAAAATGGCTACATATCAGTTCTCTAATTAAATGGTTATCAATTATTAATTGTAGAGGACATAAAAATGTCAGTAAACCTGAAGAAAACAATAGTGGTATTTTATCCATGGCAGTATGTCTGCATAGGTCTAAAACTTACAAGTAATTAAGTTTTGTCTTTAATTTATACAACTATTCCAGTTATTTATAATTGTGTATGTCTGGATGGTAAAAAAAAAAAAAAGTGTTTGCATATATATAATAACAACATACATCATTCTATCCACTCACTGTTTAGCTGTCTTCCTGAAGAATCTTCAATGTAAGAAAGTGAGAAAATGTGCACAAAACCTGTAACCTTAGTGACCAAAATGTGAAAACATGGAAGGTTTGATTAAAACTACACCCAGTCAGAATAGAAGTACAGCTTTACTTGTTCTCAGTATAACTTGAACATCAGATGAATCATAAACAACAGATTGTTAATGCACTCCAACTCTGTAAGAACATCAGCCACATATTTTTTTTATTAGAAATGTTTCATCAGCACATTGAGCTCATGTGATCCCTGCTCCAGAAAGGTGAAGGTCTCTGGACATCCTGAAGGTAAACACTGACTGGCAGTCAGGAGGACGGACACTGATGAGACATCCTGCAACTCAGAGGCTGCAGGAAGAACCACACTGATGATCTACAGTTTACCAACATCTGAAAACACATTGGAATATATTATGAATGAGTTCTGACACTTTTAAGTTATTTGCAACACCCTAACTGTATGTAGGCAACCTTAAGTATAGTAAAAACCAGACAGATTTACAAACTGCTCACCTGGCTGGAGAGCAGCAGCGGCTTTAGTTGCATCTGAGTCGGTGTTCACCGGGCTCCGAAGCGGCTAACGAGGCTTTTCGAAAACAATTCATTCCTCACTGCTCCATCGAGCTGCCGCTGAATACTTAAATCCGAAGTAAAGAAGTAAAGAAAAGCCGGCATCTTTTAGTTCACGGCTTGTTTGTATCTTCCATCACTTCCGTGTTGCAGCGAGTTAGCTGCTCCGTCTGTCCACGCCCACAGCCAATCAGTGAACAGGAGCGAAGCTTGCGTCACCCACCAAAGCAGGGCTCTAAAAAGCAGGGCCAGCCCCGAAAAAAAGCAGGTGGAAAAGCTCCGAAAGCGAACCGAGCCGAGCCGGTGGAATGGGGCATAACCCAACCAACCGTGTCCCAGTTATTGACACGATGTTTGGTCAAAACTGCCCAACTTCTGTTCCAGCACTGAAAACCCAGATTTGGAATTTAAAATAAATAAATAAATAAACAGTGGTTTTATTGTGTGTAGTGTGACTCTTCACCTCCATTTTATGGAGCGGAGACCAAAGCAGCTCCCACCTCCCTCTGCAAGACAAACGTTCATGTTTGTTACTTCACCATGCAATCAGAGTTTATGTTATTTGTTTTTTTTTAAAAAAGAAAGAAATGGATGTACGGAGTGAAAAATTATGAGATCTTGGTCTTTTGGGTATTAGACAAATATCTTTGTAGACATTTTATAACATAGCTTTCAACTGCAGCAGGACTTTAGTAATGCTTACATATTACAATAGGTGTAGATCTAATTATGGTTATCAATTATTTACTGATCAAACTATTGAAGACTTCTATCAACTTATCATTATTACTATGCCGGGAGGAGGGATTGCTGCAAAGTCATTTACTTAATTCAGTGAGGTTTGGCTTGTTGGCATCACGAACTCAATGTGATTGGACTGCATGAGGTAAATTAGCAAGTGTGCAACTAAATTTAAATGCCAGTATGATTGGATTTTGTAGTCATTTGATTATTTCTGGATAAGAAGCGTTGGACGTGCAAAGTGTCTGTCAGTTGTTAATTTGCTCTACATTAATAACTGGATTGATTTTTTAAAAAAAAGGTAGTTTAATTGGGAGCTCATGAATCAAACTCAGTACAGCATCGAAACAGAAATGTTAAGAAGGAACGATTGAATTTGGTGCAACATAAACACCCACGTCTTTATATGTATCTTCTAAAAGAGAAGTCATGTTTTTATTTGTATTATTATTTTTGCATGTTTTTAAAACTGCTCTGGAGCAAAATTTCTGTGTTCTGAATATCTTTCTTAACTTTGTCTTGTATACTGATTTTCTTTATATTCTGTTTTAAAAGTTAATTGATTTTAAATTGCAAGTGCTTGTAAGTTAACAGGAATTAATTATTTGCCACTTAACACTGCCTCATAAGTTATTTATGTATTAAGATATACTTAAATAAGGAATGAGCAAAGCTTTGAATCATATCCTCAATGCTCTTTCAGACTAGCAGGCTGAGGCAGTGGCAGAAATTGGGCTCATTTCTTCTCCTAATCTGTGAAAAACAGAGATAATACAAATGGATAAACGCAGAATAATGAGGTTTTTCTACTAAACTAGGTCATTTTCAAAGAGTTATTAGCTAAAATATTTGCACATTGTAAGAATTAGACTAAAATCTTCAGCTTTATTTTTTTTCCCTTGATGTTTTAATGTGAATTTCAGGTACATTTACACCACATGCAAAATGCAGTATTCAAGTTTGGTGTTAGTTTGGTAAAATATAGGGCTAATACAGGAACAAGTAAAATGTAAAATGAAAAACGTACTTTTTTAACAAACTCAAACAGATATAGATTGATTAGACTGAGATAAAATCAAAACATTAATGTGAAAGTTAAATTTTGGGAAGGTCCTGTCTTGATGACATGAGCGACAATAATAAACCTTGAACTTCAAATGTTGTCATATTTGTCACAATTACAAACCTCACTGTGCATATTGTGTGAATTTAAATGCAAAGTATACATCTTTCTCTTATTTTCTTTTGTGAAGAACGTGCATCACAATCAGCTCTATCATTTCTATAGAACCACAGTTTCATCTGTCTTGGAGTATGTCTTTATGTAGCTAAGACTCCCTTAGCTTCAGTGACATCAATTTTCAAGTTTTATCACAGTTTTATTTAGGTCTGTTTCGCTCTTCTTACTAGGACTACACAGTATTTTGTTCCACTCATCTTCCTGTAAACTCTGACTGGGGGTTGGACATGCATATAGGTCAGAAAGTTCAAATGTTTGTCTCATCTGACCAGAGGACCGTGTTTTATGTTTGCCTACTGCAAAGTGGACTCCTTTTTCCATCTTGGCATTCTTTTGTAAAGCCCAAATTAGGTTTATTACTGTCACCTGTGTCAACTACTGACCGTCCTGTCAACAGATTCTCCAATTCTTATTCAGTTGGCCAGGCCAGATTCATCTCCATTGGCAGATTTCTTGTTTTAGTGGAATCACCTCAGGGATAGTACACCCTTAGCAATTTGATTGGCAACAGGCTGCATTCGTTGGTTGGCCAATGGATTTACGCCACTGTATGAGTGAAGGTGGTACCTGTAGAAGAGCATGTACACCATCAACTGGACGGGGCAACTCTCAATGAACAAATATACTGAGAGACTTAAGAGAAACTGGCAACTTAAGGGAACACACACAAAATGACATCATCCGAGCATTGATGCAGATCCTGTATGCTCATGTTCCCACATTCCCACTCAAGTTCCTCCGTATATTCACGGCACACACTACCAATGGAGACACACTCAACCTGGCTAAACCCAAGCCAAACCTTAACTGGTTGGAGTGAGACTTGACAATGGATTTTTAGGTCATGTACTGAATCCTCCAAGAGCTACGAATACCTGAGCAAGGCACCGCAGGCGGATGGAACAGTTACACCAAGAAGTGGCAGCGGTCTACAGCTACAATTTAATAGAGCCATGCTTTTCCTCCCCTGGTGCCTCCACCACCATTTGCACCTCGTCTTACGTGACCTAAAGGTTTCTTCTTGATGGGTAAGTAGGTCAAAAACACATACGCAACTCTCAAGCTTGCGTCTTGAGAATCAAATGTACAGCCTGTAAACCCGGGACCTTTATTTAGAAGCCACTGTTCGTTTAGAGCAGACGGAGTCTCCTGGACGAGAGGAACAAAAACTGGTTCTTGCCTTTTTCTCCTCTCTACTGTTTGTTGACAACCCTTTACCCACATGACTTTTTATATCTCCTCAACAACAAAAAGGGAGTGAACCTTATCGCTGCTCACAAGTCGGAGAGTCAGGTTGAGACATAGTAAGTCGCGGATTCTCCGTTTCGGGGTGAGACCTGCGACATCAGCTAAAGGAGCTGGAGGAGACGTGGCCCTGCCAGAGGAGCTTGTATTCTGTTGTCTGAACGAACTAATGCATGTGTGCTGAAACTTGCCGTGGAACAACAGACTGTGACATGTGTGTTTATGATTTGTCTGATATGATAAACATTTTCCCATCCCCCCTGCCCGCCCCCTGGAGTTTCAGATCCAGGAGCTACAGAGATAAACAAATCAGTGGAGGTTTCAGGCAGTTTGTTTTTTTCACCAGCCGTCCGGATTGGTGCGATTGTTTTTCTTATGGGCGATGGAGAGGATGGAAATTAGAATGATCTCAGCACAGCAGGGGGGTGCAGCTGTTTATTACTGTGTACATAACCTCCCCCAGAGGCCAGTTTGAGCCATGAAACGCTCAGTATTCAGAAGGGAAAGAACCGCTGATCTTCTTTTGGGGTGGAGGATAAAAACGCTACATCACCTGACGTCTAAAGGCATTTTAGAACCTGGCAAAGAATTATTACGGCTTTGAGCCTCATCAGCGAGTTATATAATCCCTGACTCCCTCCAAAGCTGCTACAATAACTGGCTGCCAGTCATTTACACCTCCATATCGATTCTCTCTTTGCCATTATGCCACATCACGGGAGGTTAAGTGAAGGGTTTGGCGGCGGCGGGACACCGTGAAAGAACATCATTCCAACCGGCCCGGGAGGTCAAGAGATAAAACGACACAATCCCAGGTGGGGAGAGGAACTCAGTAATTGCTACCCCGGAGAAGGCGTTCTGCGGAGGTGTCACATGTGGCAGGCTTATACGTCATTTTATGTAACTATCGATTCCATTAATGTGAAGTGTTGCACCATGTTCGCTATCACTCATTATGGATGGATCGGCCCTACTGATGTGGGGTCCCTGGGAAGTGTACACCGGCAGCGCCATCAATAGCAGGGTGATGTACGGTGGTAATTTTAATGGCATTGATTCATAGCATGCAGATGTATGTGGGGGGGAGGGGTCCGCCTGAACACCCTGTACTGCAAATGTCAGCACTAGTTTCATTTATTTTTTTTATTTATTTATTTTTAAATTTTTTTAAAAAATGCATTTATTTGTTTAAAAAATGTCTTGTTTGACATTTTAGGAAATTTGCCCATTTGATTCATGAGGGAGTGGATGGCGGTGGAAGGTAGGCAGTGTTGTTTGAAATCTGACATTAAGTCCAAAACATCTTGCTTTTGAACCATAATAAATGGAACGCTAACCAACATATTCGCCGTGTATCGATGACGGCGTTCGCCAAAAATTTGGTGTTTGTCACTGCTTTCTCAGTTGCTGACTGTGTAAATATGTATGTAAATCTGTGGCAGAAGAACAACACATCATCTTGAGTAAACATGGAAGACATGGAGCAGAATACTGGACAAGCAAAGAAATGCAAAAGAATGGAGAATTAGGCGGAGGTTCACCTTTCAGCAGAACAACAACCTTAAATATTCAGCCTGAGATATCAGGAAATAGTTCAGATCATATGGAAAGACTTGCAAGTTAATGTTAACAAACACACTTCCTCCATTGGCTGCAAATCCTCCTAATGCTTTAGGATTTGTGGTTGTAAAAACATAATTTAAATCAATCAGTCCTGTTCCCTTAACAAATATAAACAACTTTATCTCATGAAATCCCTATAAAATGGATTGAAGACTGCAGTTCTAAAGACACAATGGTGGAAAAATAAGCGTATCTGGGGGTTTTTACCTAGTACATTTACATTTACTGTCAATGTAGATCTAAATGTATTTACATTTGTTGAAAATTGATTTATTTTTTTTACCTACTGGGTAATAAGTTGCTAAATATGAAAATGTTTAATGAAAGTCCACTGGATTTCTATTGCTGCTCACTAGTTTTTCTCACTGGTTCTTGTGCTGATTAGTGTGGATAGGTCTTCACTGCCATCTGGTGGTTTTGTTCTACTAATACAATAATACGAAGGACCATACCATACAAACTTTATTTATAAAGCACTTTATACACCGACAGGACCAAAGTGCTATACACAATCATAAAATACAATGTAATATAGAAAAGATCGAATATAAAATACATATTAATATACAGACACAATAAAACAAAGTGAAACATCTCAGATTGTGCCAAAAGGATTTTGAAAATGAATCCAAAAATGTACAGGCTGCCAGTGTAAGGAAGCTAAAATAGAGGAAATATGATAACATTTTCGGGTACCTGTTAAAAGACGTGCAGCAGCATTTTGTACCCTCTGGAGCTGGGAAATATATAAATCACTGACTCCTATATAAAGTACATTACAGTAATCCAGCCGTGTGGTCACAAATGCATGGATCACTGTTTCGAAATGCTGCCTGGAAAGGATAGGTTTTACTTTGGCTAGCTGCCTTAAGTGGAAAAGATGGACTTTACAACGGCTCTAATATGTGCTTCCAGCTTAAGACCAGCATCCATTGTAACAACCGGCTTGACATACTGGGCCAGAGAGCAGGGGCGCAACTACATATTTTTGAGGTGGATGCGAACATGTCACCGGCGCCCCCCGACATTAACTTGTACAAGTGGCCAAAGAGTCACTTCTGTTAGCCTGTGTTAGAAACGCTTCTAGGCTGCAGGTCTGAGGCATTTTGTTAGCATGTTTTCTATCATTCTTATAGCTTGATAGGAAGCCTTATCCAAACTGGCAACACATATTAATAAAATGGTGAAATAATATTGACCACAAAACACTGTATTTATAAAAGATTTCAATGTTTTTCCTACACAATCCTAACAAACGTTTTTAATGTTCCCTTCACAATATTTATTTATTTACTATTAATCTATGTTTATGATTTGTTCTTTAAATTGCCATTTATATTATTTTTCAGTCTCAGGAAATGACTGAGGGATGAAGAGACTGATGTCTGGTTCTTTAGGTTCTGCGGTTCCTCTCCTGATCCATTCTATCTAATATCAAACAACCCAACTGGGCATCACTGAATATCGCTGACACATTATTTTAATGCCCCTATTAAACTTCACTGTGATTGTTTAGCCTGGAATGTGTGTCTTAACACTGCCGCCTGTATTTTTGCCAGAGGTTTTGCTTCTGAGGACAGTGTAGTAAGGACATTTTAAAAAGACGCGGGTTGATAGCAGCTCACTGCGGCTGCGCAGTGTCCGTATCTAAGCAACCACAACAGCGTCAGTTAATGGGGGTGTGGGGTCCTATTTAGGTCCCGCAACGACAATTTAGCTGACCTTAATATGTCCCGTGTTTTGTTTTGGTCATTATTATTACACTTATTGTTGAGATGTGTGATAGTTTGTCTATCAGACATTTATAGCAATACGGAATAAATCGCGTCCCGTTTTGGTTCAATACGGGGCGGAGAACAACAACCAGCTGTAATTTTAGGCTAGCTTAAGCTAACCTGAATATTTAGCCTAGCTTAAGCTAACCTGAATATTTACAATTGTCTTATTGATACACTCACATTACTGACCTTCTGTCTTTCAACCACTTTGAAACACTTTTCTTCGTCTCTCCAACATCTTCATCCCTCTTCCGTTTCTGTTTTGTGCCCCGGAGTTTTTCTGCCCTTTAGCTCCCTGTTGTCGAGGCATTACTACAATTGAACTTTAAACGAAAGAAACGCGCCTCAGCGCTTCTCGAAGGGCCCAAGCTATCTGTATGGGAGGGACAGCGGCTGATCAGTGCGGTTCCTCTGTTATTGATCATTTCATACATAAACAGCTGTTAAGTACATAAAATGCTGGCTATAAAAAAATAGTCAGAGGGGGGTTTTACGCCCCCTCTGGTGCAGCGCCCCTATGCGTTGCATACAGTGCATAGCGGCCTTTTGCGCCACTGCCAGAGAGCAAAGATTAGTCAGGGAATCTGTAGTGGATCTGCCAGAAATCACTACCTCTGTCTTATCTTCGTTAAGTTTCAAGAAATTTAGGGCCACCCAGGCCTTCAAATCTTCCAGACATAAAAACAGAGAATGAAGAGAGGTGGAGTCTGTGTTTTTTAGTGGTAAGTATATCTGTGTGTCATCTGCATAACAATGAAAAGCAATCCCATATTTTCTAAAAAATAGAGCCAAGAGGAAGGAGGTACAACAAGAAAAGAAGAGGGCCTAGAACTGAGCCCTGTGGGACACCACATGACAGTGGAGCAGAGGGGGACCTATGGGCATCAAGACAGACACAAAAAGTACACTTGGCCAAATAAGATCTAAACCAATCCAGAGCAATGTGACCGATGCCCATCCACTGTTCCAAACGGGAAAGTAAAATGCCATGATCAACTGTATCAAAAGCAGCTGATAAATCCAAAAGCACCAAAACAACACAGTCACCAGAATCAGTGGCTAAAAGTATATCATTAAAAACTTTTAAAAGAGCTGACTCTATGCTATGAAATGGTTTAAAACCGGACTGAAAAACCTCTAAAATATTATGTTCATTAAGAGAAGCCGTTAGCTGATTATAGACTACCTTCTCAAGAATTTTAGAAATAAAAGGCAGATTAGAGATAGGTCTATAATTCGCCAGAACAGTAGGATTCAAAGATGGTTTCTTAAGTAGAGGCTGCAGGACTCCATGTTTCAGAGTTTGCATGTTTCTGAGGACAAGCTGTTATTTAAAAGAGCAAGGACAGAAGGACCCACAGTAGAAAAAACATCTTTAAATAATTGGGGTGGAATAGCATCATCCAGAGAACCAGTTGGCCCTAAGTGACAAACCACCTCCTGCAATGACTGCAGGGTCACACATTCAAAGCTGTAAAACAGCAGAACAAAGCATAATGACTGAAGGGTCATAAGCAGAGGGGATGATCTGGGCCCTAATAGAAGCAAATTTCTCGTCAAAAAAGTGTAAAAAGGTTTCACATACAGTAGGTGAAGTATCCATAAAATCGCTATGTGAATCATTTAGAACAAGCTTAATAGTTTTAAATAAGGTAGCAGAATTGTGACTGTTAAAATGAGACCCCACAGAACAGATCTATAAAATACTATATTATCACATGAAGCCGCAGTGCACTTTCTTGGCAGTCAGAATTAGCTAATGACACCAGCCAATTACTGAGCGAGGTTTGCAAATTGTGCAGCACATGGATTATAAATGATGATGACGGATTTTATTTAGCAAAATTGTCAGGAACCGCTCAACTGACTCTGCTTGGGGTCTGTTCTGTTTTCTTGAACTTTTTTTTTTTTTCTCATCATTCTCAACATCTCATCCACAAAACATGCTAAGTGTAGCAGGTATAAGCAATCAGGTCAAGCAAATCTTCTTGTTGCAGTGACATCTCTGAAACTCTGCAGCTTTCATCTCATACATTTGATATTTTGAAAACTCATCTAAAAAACTATTAGCAGTCATAATCATTTTGGCTCAAATGTGAATTTTCAACCGTCTATCTGCATCCTGGCATTACAGTTAGCACCACTGTCTTCATCTCTTGGAGAGGACCGCTTGCAGAAAGGGAGGCCAGCTCCCCTTTTCCATTCAAGGCTTAGATGATTTATTCAAACTCTTTAAAAATATATATCATTAATAACCTGATCATTATGGCCAAATATTCTTACACAAATGTAAATAAATTTTTAAAAATTACCCCCAACCTTTGATGTAAAAGAAATTTCACTTCTGTTCAACTCTGTGAAAATGATTCAGAGAAAGAATGCTACTCTGCTCTGTAGTAGTTTGTCCTGTTTGATTGTTGACATTTATCTATTTAATGATTAAGACCCCGTACAATAATTCCAGTTATTCAGTTTATTAGCTTTCTTTATTTTCTAATAATCACCTGTTGTTTCATGTAATGTTCATGTCATTCTGTAACCCTTTTGCTTCTTTCTTTCTATTAGTGTAATCTCTGACTCCTAGTCACT
>CAEFZX010026706.1:0-24096 GCA_903066825.1 Alfaro cultratus
AAAATAAATGTCACTTGTTATATAATCAATCAACTTAACTAAATCATTATCTTCAATTTAATTGGTAATGCCCCAGCCTTGTTGCTGCCAGATCTATAGAATTGTTTAACTTAAACAGAACCTTTTTGACAACATGAAGTTGGCTAAAAGACCGTAGTAACAGATCATGCCCCAGGATGAAAAAAAAAAGAAGTCCAGAACAGAGGAGAGACCAAGTCATTGAGGTCTATTAGTCTGGAAAGGGTTAAAAAGCCATGTCTAAGGCTCCAGTAAACCACAGTGAGAGGCATTATAAGCATAGGGAGAAAACATAAGGAGTGGCCGGCCAACCAAAATTACTCCAAAGATTCAGTCAGGAGGTCAAAGAAGAACCCGGAACAAGATCTAAAGCACAGCAGCGCTCATTTACTTCTGTTTCAAATTATGGTCGTGTTCCAAAACCAAAGCCATTGCCAAGAAAAGCGAACAACAGGTCTATCTCACATTAGCCAGAAAACATCTTGATGAGCACCAAAGATTTTGGGAAAATATTTTGTGGAATGGCGAGACAAAGGCGGAACTTTTGGAACCCGTGCATCTTTTTAGACATCTCACTGACAGGCAAATATGTTGGTGCCTAAAATAAATGTCACTTGTTATATAATCAATCAACTTAACTAAATCATTATCTTCAATTTAATTGGTAATGCCCCAGCCTTGTTGCTGCCAGATCTATAGAATTGTTTAACTTAAACAGAACCTTTTTGACAACATGAAGTTGGCTAAAAGACCGTAGTTTGGAGCCATCATGCTTCAAACCATTCTAGGTTCTGAAGCTTTGCTGCTTAATGGCGAAAGTCATGCAGCTCAGGTGGTCAATGATCCAAAGCAAATCAGAATGTCCTGATCTGACTTGTTAACAAAAAACAAAATGACAGTTTTGGATAGGGCCTAGTCCTAGTAAAGGCTGGTCTTAAGTTAAAGTTAATGTGTCATGACATTAAACAGGCATTTGATGCCCAAAGAAACTCTCCAATGAAGCTAAAATTAATCTATTTTGCAATGACTGGGCCAGTATTTCTCCACATCAATGGAAAAAACCCCAACAACACCAAGTATTCACTTAGATCACTTTTATATGGTAATAAAGTTCATTATTATGATGTGAAATATTTATTAATACTCACAAGTACAAAGAGAAGAAATGAGTAAGAAGCCAAATACTTTTTAACAATATGCCTCATAAGGAACACTATGCACCAGACGTAGATACTGTCGTCAGACTACATCGGTGCTATAGTAGTTAAGCTGAAGGAATGCTAATCACACAGATATGATGAAGTGTGGGAACCGGTTTCTTTTATCAGCAGCTTAAAGCCGAGTTCAAGGAACCCAATCTGGAGGATGAACTCACAGAAAAGGAGAAAATATTTTGTACCTGAAAATGCTCAGTTTCAGGAAGAGTGAAGAGAGCAGCTGAAGTCTGAAAGTAAAGCAATGAGTTTGGACTCTAACAGGCAACAATCTGCCTAACAAAGACCTCTTTTTTAAAAACAATTACCAATTCTTCTAATTCATTTAAAATGAGCATGACTACCATCAGTGGTTGTTAAGGGAAATTAAATTAACTAGCAAATATACTAACAACAAGTCAATGTAAGCGATAAACAACCAAAGAGTAGTGATCGAAAACATCCAATTATACAGATTTGATGCTAAAAACAATAAAGACGTGACTGATTTCTATTGAAAAAAATCTTGAGTTTATGTAAATCAATTACACATTTGAGATTAGCAAGTTATGAGTGAAGGCAGGCAGAAGGACATAGGCTAAACATATTTCTCCATGCATTGCTCTTATAAGTGAACTACAAGTTAGAACATGAGCCCAACTTTCTGCTGGGTGCGGCAACAATTTTAAGCATGCCATGGTCTGGCACAGGCTGTTTTTTGAATACGATATCCATCTGCTTATCAGAGCCAGATACACACAGTTAGCTTTGTGTACAGACAAGGCACGTGTTGGTGTCAGACCTAATCCAGTCAAAGGAAACAATAAAAAAAAAAAAAAAAAAGAAATGAAAAAAGAAAAATGATGTATGGCATGGCAAACCCACATGATGTTTTGATTATAAATCCACCCTGGAGGCTTACAATTAGACAACTTAGATTTGTGTGGTAATCACAGGAGCTTCATCTAATGCTTATAAATAAGATCCAGATTTCATCTCCAGATCAGATGAAATGTGCATCCCAAGAAGTTCTAGGGGTCCGACTCAGATGTTGTACCTCCTGAGACACGTAATTGTAGAAGTTTAACGTGAATCGTGTTATTTTGTTAAAAGATTTGCTATCTGTTAAACATTTCATGCAAATAATCAAGGTGCGTGTGGTATAATTGACCCTTTGAAATGTTGAACACGCGTCAGCTTTCAGTAATTGAGCTGCCATTACTAGAACTTCAAGTAGCAGTCTGAACAGATTGAAAGTGCTGTCAAGAAAAATGCTGGCAGCCAACCAGCTGGAAGCTTTCCTTCAAAAACAATAAATGTTTAAAAAAAAAAAAAAAAAAAAAGACAGACAGCAGCTCACAGACCCACAGGGAAAAGTCCAACTTTCCAATATTTCTGCTGCAGAACTTACCAGCTATTATATGACCTAGACAAAGGGGCACAGGAGGCGAGCATGGAGTGAAACATGAATCCCTCCAGACCTATTAAACCTCCTCCCTTCCTCTAAAAGCAAACTCTTGGTTAAGGGACTCCCCCTCACACGTGCACACACAAGACCCTCATGCGCCCTTTGTTTGAATGGCCTCCATTGCTGCACTCTTTCCACATCTTGTAGCTGAGGATCCAACGGAATTAATTTTGATCCTCATTGTCATGATAAGCTAAGGTTTACCTCATTTCGTCCCGACTGCCAAGAGAGAAGTCATTTTCTTACCTAAACTGCTAAAAGCCTTTTACCAAACTAGCGACCAGTTAATTAAACAAATAAAACTGTACGTGCAGAAAACAATTAACTGATCCAAATACTTAAGGCTGAACCACAACAAAAGTATAAATGGATCCTCTGTTACATGACAGACTAACAGCTTGAGACAATTAGTCCAAATAACAGGCCTCAGAAGAGGAGACCAGCACCCAAAATAGAGTCGTCACTCCATATTGTGGTAAACCATGAGCCACTGATGAGATTTAATGTGGTAGAATGAGATCGGTCATAAAATCTGTGCGACTTCCTGGTTTTGTCACAACAAAATTAAACATGAGGAAGAGTCAGTGAGTCATTTCTCGGCTTGTCTACCTAATCAGTACGTGTTTTATTACATACATATTACAGGTAAAGTGGGTTTTAACTAAAAAGGAAACTATAGTATCTAGAAAAATATAAATTCATTTAAACATTTCAATGTTTGCATTTTTTGTTAAAGCGCACCACAAAACTCAGCATAATTGATGTTCTCCCTGTAAATTGTAGCAAAAAAGCCCTGTTAGATGAAACAGAGAGCTTCAACTTTCCAGTGTTGTCGCAGATTACCAACAGGACCTCCATCTGGACTTTGACTGCAATCCCATGGCATGATGCTGCCATCAAGTCTGACCTCATTTCACCAGAGCCCCGTCTTTCACATGCTTGCCGTGTCTCCTACATCGCTTGTGGGAAATTGAAAACAGGGCAGCTTAATGACTTTTTTTTTTTTTTATGATCCACCGGAAAAAGAGCAAAGGGGGCTCGATACTAATGCAGGCCACATTTTGTTGATTTCAAAACTAGTCACAAATAAGCACCATTGGGAGTTGGTCTACCAGACGCTTCTGCGACCTTTACAACCCAGAGTAATTTCAGCCACCAGTCCAGCTAAATGAGACTGATTTAGAGGAGTAAATATTACATGACCTTTTGAAAAATTACAACTCATATCTCATTTATTAGATATTTATTTGATTTTTGATAAATATCTAATAAAGGAGATTTGTTCTAATTTTTAAAGAACAATCATTTCATTCCTATGTTTAGTTGTTATAAAATATTAAACTTTTCTAAAAGACGATGGCTACATTTTCTTATATGAAATGTTGATATTTGTACATAAGTTCCAGCCTAATAACAATAGTCAGATCTAAATACATATGACTGGAACTTTTAGTGTCATGTGTGGAAGCTAAATGCAATTATTCCAGGAAAAGAAACTGAAAAACATCTTAGTTTCAAATCTATTTGTAAAGTTTAGTTGTTTCTTTATCCGTCAAATTTTTAAAGAGCCACTGCGGAAGATCCAAAGATCAACCTGTGGCTCTGCAGCCACAGGTTGCAGATCCCCTGGTCAATCACATAAAATCCCAAATTAAAAAAGTTGAAGAGTTGTGAAAATTTTGAAAGGCTCCATCTCTCTGCATGCATTGCAAGTAGCACAACTGCTACTGCCAGTACTCTCGTGGTATGGCTACAACAAGTTCAGATTGCCCAAAATAAAATCAGATAGGTCACCCAGTTCTAGATATAAAACCAGAAAGAAAGGCTTTTAGATCGAGGATCTTCATGTTGGAGTGGGGGCTAAACTGTGGAACTGCACAAACAGGAACTGGGACGGAGTCTAAAACCCTGACATACTTAATAACTGCAGGTGTTATAGAGCATGGAGGATGATGCAAATGTTGGCATCAACACCGACAATAATATCAGGTTTGTATTCATCCAACACTCAGTGACAGCATATCAAGTCTAACACTGCATAACATCTGCTATGAATGTGTTTCTTCTGTTATTAAGGATGTGGCTCACAAGCCTTAAGATGCATTTTCAAAATTAAAACTGGGTAGAGGACTTCCCATGAAGAATCCATTACTGTGACCTATGAAGTCACTCAGGCTAAAGCACATTAATGAAACATCTGCCAGCACCGAGAGGCTTTGCTAGGCACTGTGTGTGTTGCCTTTTCACCTCTCAACAATCAGGAGGGTCAAGAGTCAACAGTCTCAAAGAAGGACAACCAGTGTGCTCTTTCTCTGTGGGCTTCTAAACTAACCCACAGACGAACATGTTAATTATAGTTTATCATGAAAATGGTTGTGTAAAATTATTACTTAATTTTAAAAAGAAACTGTTATAACAAGCAGTGATTATATAAATGCAAAACACTTTGTGTTTTTCTAAAATGTCATTTTTGGATTTTTTTCTTAAAGAGCCATTTCAAGGAAAACCTTTAAATCACCAGGGGGAAAAAATGAAGGAATTCCTGGAGTAAAATTGTTTGTTTTGCGTAGTAAGCCACCCGGATCGGGGCATGCCTCGTCTTGTGATCTGTTTACTTTGTAAAATGGGAATAGGAACTAATTATAATATATTTCCTTTCTTCCTTAACTGCATAACTATCTTTTTACTTTAAAAAAATATATAAAAATCACAAATACATATGCAACTCTTTTGTCTTGTTAGTGACAATGTTTTTTGTTTTCTTTACAATAAATAGTTACATTTTCTGCATTTGTGTCATCAAATAGAATTAGAATTCCTTTATTGTCATTGTACAAGAAGGCACAACAATTTTTTTTAAATAGCAGCTCTCGAAACTCATTTAATGATGTTAGACATGTCCGAATCATCTCAAAGCAAAAATGTTGCTAGTGCATTCTGTGTTTCCCTAACCTAGCCCCACATAGCCTCAGCAATCCTCCAAATATGAGGCTGGGTCTTGGGTGTAGCCAACATTGGCTGTCTAGAAAACAGCTGCCCCAGTAACAAGAACAAGTGCAAAGGCAGGGCATATTGGGTGGGGCGGGGGTAGGGTGTGGTATGGAAGGGGGTACCATGGTGACAGAGCAGGCCTAAACGAAGATGGGATGCTAAATGACGGCATTGTCTGGCCCTAGTGAAGCACACCGCTCAAAGAATGGCACATTCAAACAGTCATAGAGGCCTATTGTTGTGACGGGCCCGCGGAGTAATGCAGGTTCGCACCGATGCCACACGATCCACCACAAATCATGCTGAGTGTGCTTGGTGGGGGGACATGAAACAGAGACTCCATCTGGAAGTCCTCCACTCCTGCCAAACAAATCCAGGTGTTTCTATGCGTCATCATCCATAAAAAAAACAACTGGATTAATTGTGGAGGAGGTTGCTCTGGTTGTGATAAAACAGCTGCTGATAGTGATGTGATCAATATCTTAAAAATGTGATAAAACTGTGATAAATTCTCTAAAACAAAGAGACTGGAAAACTGCACACACACACACACACACATGCAGTGGTAGTTAATATTTAACCCCAGAAAAGTTACTGAGGTATATTTACCTACCAGATATGCAGCCTTAACTACTGAAAGCCAGCATGTTTTCATTCAGGTGACATCCATTAAATGCTTAAACAAAAAGATCAGACACTGACACACACATTGGATTGCAACAAGTTAAACAGGACTCCCCAGTACATGATTTATAGTAACACAGCCCTGGCCTATTGTCTTTTCAAACACAGCTTAAGTGTAACACTCATGTTTGAGCTATAAGAATTTTCCTTTTCAATTATGTATTTAAGTAAAGAGAAGACACGTAAAAGAGTGATTAAGAATGATGTTATACACAGAACACCAAACTCAGTTCTTAAAGCATAACACAATGGTCCCCCCAAGAAGAAAGTAGAGACTGAAAGTCTCCAGACTTAAGTCCCCGCTCATTGCATATAGATTTAAATAGTAATTTGTCCAGTGATACAGAGGGTGTCAAGATAAATGCTATTAAAAAGCTTGGAGACATAGCAAACGAGTACCCTTTTCGAGGATTAAAAAGCACACAGCACAGCCAATATTCCTGATCATTACCTCACTAATGAATAACTACTTATTTAAATAAGAAAAAGTGAATGGAAGCAGCAAAAAAATCTCACCCATCTACGCATAACCCATCCATGTTTTACACATTAATATTTAACTGTGCAATACTAACATATGCATCAAAATGATAGTTTGAGGACACTGTGCAAACTACACAAGTCTGTCAACAGTTAGTTTTTTAATGCTTTATGTCATGTTTGGAAGGTAGTGCTGCACAATGTCTGAAAATTATTAAATTGCAATGCTTATACTGACAATTGTGGTGACAAACACATTTTCCTCACTTATTTTTCAACATTATCTTTTCCACTCTCATTTGATTTTCACAAATTAGCCACTATAAATGTATATCAGCTATGGGCATCAAGGACAGTTAGAGTCCTTCCAACTTCTACCTATATGCAATGCAGGAAATATAGGACCCAACCAAATATTGTACCCAAGCAATCTGTTTTGATTGCTAAATATTGCATACATTGATAATCAGATATTTTATACAACTCTGTTAGAAGGGAAGTCAAACTACTGAAATACGATCTTTGATTGATTTGGCTCATACACTGAGCAAAATAAGCCACGGTTGCAGGTAACTTACTTGTGCAAACATACAGAACGATCAGTCGCAGAGAACGGCTATTGATTTAGTTTAATGAACTGAAATGAGGATGTCAGCAGGTGTTTTATACAGATAGATGGCTGATGAAAAGGTCAAAGAATGACTATTTATGCCAGGGAAACTTTACTTCACAAACAGAACCTGACGTGTTTAATGGTCTCCTGACTCCGCGTAAGCTATCAGTTGCTGTGGCCAAATCTGGAAACAATGCAGACAAATGGAGGTCTGTGGGACTCAGCAGTGTTACACAGCTACTCCTTTGCCTCATAATGGCAGGTATTTAGTTGTTCTATGGTGAACTATCCAGAGAGGCAGCTACACTGTAACACAGTGAGCCCAGTGAAACTTAACATCGACCATTAAATGAGCCCCCCATGTGTGGTACACGTGCTGACAGGCATACAATGGACTGCCACTGTTAATGGAGTGCCACCTTTGGTCTCTGGCTCATATACCCGATTAAAGGTTTTTACATGGGACAGCTTAATCCATCACCTTGCATCAGGGATTTATTCAATTATTATCAACTTACTTCAAGCTTCAACTGGGATCGTCACAAACTGCAGCAACTAAAAATGAGCCATACAGTCTATGTAAGTTTGAAGAGCAAGAGGAACACAAAATCAACAAAAACCCAATGCAAAAAAACATGAGGGCAGCTGCTATGGTTGAACGCTCTGCATCTATAGAGGAAGTGATGCCATGATGTGTCATCTGATGTGCTCGAGATTGCACCGAGCTGACTGATATTAGCTGACAGCAAGCAACAAAGTCAACAAACTAAACAAAAAAACTAAGTTGTCACAGCAGCACATGGAATGCTATTTTATTTTGTTTGTTTTCATAAGACGACCCCAAAGACACATTAAGTGCTTAATGGAAGGAAACCCATTTAAAACCCTCGGCCACAATGTACAACCACATACGGGATAATGAACAGAAAATGGCAGAAGTGCATTATAATAAAAACTGCTTCTGATTTAAAATGTGTAAATGTGCCATTTTGTTATGTAATTGCTTAGGTGCCAACAAAATAGCTTAAGGCTTAGGAAAAGCGCAGTTTCAACATGAACTAATCATCTGCAAGGTATTCAGAAAAACAAAGTTCTCAGTTTAAATGTCCAGGCCTGTCAGTGCTGATCTTCACCTGCTCACCTCCCTCTCTGAGAATTAAAGCTGTGGACAAAATAACGTCAGACTTCTCCCGTGTTTACAGTCAAAACATGTCTGCAGATGATACCACAGCGGTAAAGCCTTCTTACAAGCACATACAGGCCCTTCAACCATGTAGAGCTTTTTAATGCTCTGGAATGTAAATCTGTCCTGAATAATGTCCAACTCAGTATAAGACTACAGATAATCTCAGCTGTGGACTCTGAGCAACCTGTGACTGTTTAACTCCATGAAATGATTTATTTCACAAGACAGAGGTAGTTACTTTATCATGGCGGTAAAGTATTAAATGTTTAACAGTCTGGTTAATTTATGAAAGGTTCAAGCTCCAAGACTTTAATATGGAAACAATTAATACTATGATGATGTATCGAAAAAACAGCATCATAAACTAATTTTTATGGCTAAAAATAAACAGATAAATGCAGACAGTGAGTGAATCTTAATCACATTAATTGGATATTTAAGGAAAAGGTTTTTATTTAATTCAAAATGTTTTGAACCATAGTTTGAAAGGAATTATTAATTATGACATCTTAAAAAATTTTATGACCATGAAACATCTGATAATGCGACTGGAAAGTTAGGTAAATAGGTAAAGTAAAAATAAAATAATACAAATAGGTAAATAAATAAATAAATGACATTTAACTCTTAGACAAAAGTCATAAAACAATAACAGAGTTTGCATGAATCATCCTATATTCATATATAGAACAAGTATGAACATTTTGGTAAAATAATAGTGAAGTTTCTATTTCAAATGAATATTCATAAGCAACAGTGACCATTCAGATACATTTCAAGTAACAATATCAAAGTCCAAGCAGAGTGCAGGTAATATTTAACTGCGGTGCATTTAAAGTAGTTTTCAGAGTGAATAAGCTATGAAACCATTAGAGACTCCTACTGCCTTCTTGGAAGATCTTTCATCCTGTTTCTAACCTCACTTGTTCAGACAGGTCAGTTTACCTCAGAGGACAAAAAGTGGGCTAAACGCAAACAAAATATATGCAAATACAGACGTGACTCCTGCCTGCCCCTGTTAATTCCTGTCTGGTAAATATTTTCAATCCTATTGACTACAAAGTGAGCTCGCCCCGGCATTACCCCACAGTTCACCGGCTGGCGTCACCGGGCGGCGGTGAGGAGGTCACCAACAACACGGCGACCAAACAAAACGGCCCGGTTCCGGCTTTCCTGCACGCCTTGCGGTGATTATTTTGTTATGGAAACAGCACACAGTACTTACCTCGTCAGGTTGGACATTCCTCTAATTTTCTGTGTCCGTGAGTTCATCGAGTACGCTAAAAAATAAAAAACACACAAGAGGACAGAAAGCGCTGAACTCAGACGGCTGGAAATGACTCCTCTTGACTGGTTGGTCCGAGTTACGCGTAACCTCATCGGTTTACTCGACCAGGTAATGCGCACGCGTCGTTCAATGTTTACCCCTGTGCCTCATGGGTGTTGTAGTGCTGGGCTTCAGTCACAAGTATAAGCTTAATTCATCAAGTTTGTGCACACAGACAAGGAATTGGTGTAAGTTAAGAGACTCTCTCTCTCTCTCTCTCTCTCTCTATATATATATATATATATATATATATATACGATAATGAATGTTTTCTCAATGTAACAGCATATTCAATTTCCGATAAAGTAACGATTGGAACATTCTTCTTGCAAATCTTAAATCTCCAAAATTTCAACTTGGCTGTAACAATACTTTATTTAGTTTCGTGACAAAAATAGTAAACTAGCAATTACCGAATGCAATGAAGACGGTTTGTTTTTGTCAGATGAAATTAAGGTTCAGCTTTACTGGGTGGATTTGGCCTGAAAAATGTAGAAAAGTATCTCATTCCCACTATTAAGTACTAGTGGAGGATCAGTGATACTTTGGGCTGTTGTCCCTTGTGGGCCTTTTTCATTAAAAACTTAGGAATAAACTGAAAACAACTTACTAGCAGGTCTTTTGAAGCATAATAATCCATATCATATTGCCAAATTAACACAGGAACGAGTAATCAGTCACAAAACCACCCCTCTGCCATGGCCATCTTAATTCCCAGACCTAATTCAGAAAAACTGGAGAGATGGTAATAGACCCCTCTTCTGTATGTTCCAAAGCTGAAAATGTCAAATGTTATTGAGAAATAAACAGCAGTTTATATGCACATAATTCATTATGTGCACATAATGAATTATACATATAATTCATATATAATAAATTATATATGCAATATATTATATATATATTAAATGTGTTAGTAAGACATTTAAGTGTTAGTAAGCTCAAAATGTAATTAACACCAACATATAGGCAATGAAATAGTCCCTCGCAATAAATATCGAGTTATTACTCATTTTCTATAGTCAACAAGTTCTTCCAATTTACCAAAAACAAAACAAGCAAACTACACAAAAGTTTCTGTAGTTGCAATGTACTCTTTTAATTAGGTTGAGGAAAACCTGTAAGCCACAAGATGTACTTTAACAGGTAGTAGTACTTCAGTGTTTTGTTTATTTTGTTTTTTATTGCCAGACGTTTTAAAATCGACCTGCTTTTCATCAGAAGCTGTAACTTTGAGGACTGGAGTGGCTATGGACAGATGATTTACTGCTCTCTGGTGGCATAAAAACAAATCGCATGTTTTTAATCCGAGCAGTAAAAACAACCTCAAACTTACTTTATTTAAAACTCTTCTATTTATACTGACAAAACCACCCTGTTTGTCCAGTGCCAGAGATTTTACCACCAACCTTTAAGAACTGGTGAAATAATGGCGGAGGTATACATTAAAAATCGCAGCCAATAAAAATGTTTGTGAAGCAAGGCCACTTAACATTTCAATATTTGCTTGAAGAAAGCACATCTCAAATAACAGCCTTAACCATTCAGAAATTATGTCTGATCAAGAGATGAACCCAAACCCTTCCTTCAAGTCAGATCTTAAACATTCCTGCATTTCCTACATATAACTATGTTGTGCATGACTGAAAATGTCTGAAATGTTTCTATGCAGTCTGACAACTTAAAACATAAAGATCAGCATAAGGAACTTCACTTCAAGCAGCTTTATAATTTTTAAATGAAACAAAAAGCACCACAAATAAACAGAGCAAATAGATTTTATTAGCATTTCAGCAACGTAAAGCTCAAACAAATAGGATCAATTCTAATATTCACAACCTAATTTAAAGGTATTTATGGCACAAACCAAAGGATACAGGAGTTATATGATAATGGCCCAGACTTATCTGCAACACAGAGCAACAGACTGCAATTTGTTAAATGCTATACCAGAGCTGAGATGAAATGTGTCTGCAGCACTTTGTCAGTCCTGAGATATTTCAGTGGAGTTGGTTAAATCATAAGAAATAAACCAGAGATGACACTGTAAAATCCAGCTAGGGTGGAAAACAAAAAAAAGATCTTAATAGAGAAAAAAAGATAATATATAAATTATATTCAGAAATAGAGTGTAAGCTGTCTAATGAGGGAAGAAAGATGTTTAATAAATGTTTTTGAAATGGTGAGAGTCAGGTCTTAGGAAGATAGTAGTGAGAGATAATGCTACAGGATCTGGTTCCTTGGACTTAGTTTAAATTAAAATATGTGTATATAACCAATGGTTATTTCCTACACTCCTTTCTGATGGGTTGTGTATTTGCATGTTTGCATGTATGTGCATGTAGGAAATACAACATTTCAGAGCCAAAAAACTAGCAATTTACTTTACCTGTACTTTTCCTTTAAAGCTAGTTTAGTAGAGATGAGCCTGAAATCAGAAAGTGGTTTAATCTGGAAGAAAACTGGCCTATAAAACACCTCAAGATGCATTAATGCATTAATATATTTAGTAAACCGTTAGGAAGCCTAAATCAATTTTCTAATCCAATCTTTTTTCTATGTGTTTTTTATGGTTTTATTTCACTTTTTTCTTTTTAAGAAAAATTATTTTTAAAACCCATTACTGCTTAAATGATGTTCCCTCAGTCATTGGCACCCTTGGTAGAGATGTGAAAGCCTTAAATTTTAATTCTATAAACATAATCCCTTATGAAAATTTTGAAAAATTCAAACTTGAATAGTTTTGCCACCTGATATTTATTCTACTGGGTTTTCAATCCTCCTTCAAACTTACTTTATGTTTACTTTTATTTCCCATCAGCTTGTTTGTTGCAGCGTTTTCCTTGTTTTAGTCTATTTATATTTAACTTTATTGTATGCATTTTGTTTAAATACTGTACTGATTCCTGCAGCGCAGTACTGTCTTTCATATGAGTTACAGAAATAAAACTGATGTTTCCCAAAAGTCCTCTAAAAGAAATGCAACAAAAGAAGTTTTTAATTTTTTTTACATTGATCAGTGTCAAGGACTCTAAAACAACCTGTTTTTGTGGGGTATAAATATGACTTGACAAGTGACATTCTCTCAGCCTCTCCTCAAAATGGAAAAGATAAAAGAACATGCCACTCAAGTAAGCTAAATACAGATGTGTGTTAATCTCTGTAAAACAGAAAAAAGGCTGAAATAACACTCCTTACCAGAACTTGCTCTTATTTACACTAGGACAAAGTAAATATTTAAAACTTAAAACTGAACAATAATGAACAAGGGTGGATGATAACTTAATGAGAGCACATACAGTAAGGTGGGACGGGACAGGGCAAAAAAAAAAAAGCTCACTTTAAGATAACTGCGGCAAAGAGTGGTAACAATAATATATTTTAAGGCTTTTAGATGCATCTGTATCAGGGGCACCAATGAATTGTAGAGGACACTGCATATAAATGACACCATATGGGATCTCAGCGCCATTTGATGCCAAATTCTTCCCTTCTCTGTGCAAATGCAGCTATTAATTGTGTTATACGCATTAACACACACTCTACACTTGCATGCACAACATTTTCTGGCAAAGCAAAATACTGATTGTTGCCCACTTTCATAGCATTGTCTTTGGGATGTGCTAATTTCAGAGACTTTACATACTGAACCGCTCTATTTAACATCTGTTTTACACAGAGATCACATAATACAAAGAAAATATTGTTCAAAGGCTCGCTTATAATTTATTAGTGTTCTTGCAACAGATCCAGAGTAATTCTGCATCCAGATTTTGCACATTAATTTCAACAAAAAAAAAAAAAGAAAATCATTACCGATCTGTATGAAATCAGTTGTATAATGCATGAGATGTCAGTCCGTATTCATTAAACTAGCTTGTGTGAGCAATACTGAGGATTTACTTTCTCTTTTTCCCCATAAAATTTCAATTTCAGCTCCGTGAGAACATCCAGAGCGACTTTTACTGCTGGGAACCATTAATAATTACTAACAGCAGCAAAGAAACTGATCATCCCCCTCTTCAGCTTTACTTCAAGCTGTTGCAGAGAATATGAATTAAAACTTTTAACTGTATTTCATCTTTGGTGGTTAGTTTTTCTGCAATAGTGTTTATTCAGGTGGAGCAAAACAAGAAAAAGATCGTCCTTAAACCAAAACCAGACTTAAAGGATAAAACTCCAGCTATTATACAGTATCATGTAAACCAGTGCCATCAATATGACTTCTTTAAGGAGATGGCTGAAGTGTGAACACTGCAAGAAATACAGACAAGGGGTAGTGTTTGAATCTTCAAATAGTTGTCCGTTAGGACAATGAGAGGGGTGGGAGGAGGAAGGAAGGGGGAAATAAGGATGGAAACAGTTAATAGACTTTGGAGTGCTTGTCTTCGTGTGTGCAGACGTGAGTAGGTGTGTCAAAGTTCAGTTCCCTCTGCATACGAGGGAAAGATTTTGTGAACGCACAAGGCTGGGGAAGATTATGGCCACAGGGAGGAGTCGGAGCACCGGGCTTCTCTGGTGCGTCTCCGGTCCAGGCGGGGGACGTTACGCCAGGGAGCGCTGACGAGGCTTAATTCGAGGACAAAGCTGAAGAGACAAACGGAAATCAAAATTATTTTGCTTTCCATAACTAAATTCATACTAAATTTCTGGGTTTAATGCAATTATTTTAATCATCTTTTTTTTCCTACTTCTCGATAATTATGAGTGTTATTTTATTCTAAATTGTTTAAAGTAAAGCAGAACTCAAAATAGTTACAAAGTAGAAACAATATGCAACAGTACATAACAAAATACGTCCAGCAAATGCTGTTAATTACAAACGCAACCAGGATTTGAATCTTCTCCCTACATAATACACAGACATGACAACTAGCACACTTCAGCGATAGTAACCTTTAAATCTCTCTAATATGCCTCCTCTTGTCTGAAAAAGTATTTCTAAGCAGATTTAAGTTCCCATATTCTGTGTCAAACTATTTAAACTGCTTTGATCATTTCCATTAAATTTTTATTTTTTGTAGCTCCCATGTTTGTAATTTCAAAAGCAGCAGGTCAATCTAATCTCTGAACAGCATCAGCATGTTATCAAATCTGCTCTGTTACACAAGACATCATGTTGTGAAGTTATGTTATGAAGACAGCTTTCCAAACGAGCTCAGATTTGGATCCTCTGCCCACCTAGTAACCCAGAAAGACAGCCTTATTTAGAATTTATATATTTCTTTATAAAATCTGTGGATAATTAATTAATTTGATAAAGGAAACCTTTATTTCACTGTCTGTTAATCCAAAGATTTATTTTTCACAGAGTTAAATGGAGGTTAAATTTTAGCCCAATCATCTCTTCCAAGGTAATTGAAAGGGGTAAATTCTGAAATTTCAAAAAACTAAAATACTTTATAGAAGTATAATTTAGAATAGAAGAATATTAAGCCTGCTGTACCCCTAGCAGGTTGCGGGGCACGTAGCCCTCCTTGTCCTCCAGCCGTGACCACCACCACTCCGTTTCATTTTCGTCCTGCCGCCGCAGGATTGTGATGGCGTCTCCCTCCTTGAACGACAGCTCATCTTGACTCTTGGCTTCGTAGTCCCACAGAGCGTACACCGTGCCCTTGTTCATCACACCCAGCTTCTCCTGAACACCTGCATAGGAAAGTCCAGAACAGTTTGTGCCAGATTTGAAGGAGATGAAGCAGCGGTGGGATTATAAAACCAGAACTTTCCTCTCTGTGGCCCTTTCTCACCATATAAAAACTGGGAACACTGGATGTAGCCCTCCTCCATTTCCTCACATTTGTCTGCTGCCGTCTCCACATCACTAATCGTGCTTGCAAAGATGGCAGCTCCTGACTCCACCAACAGTTTGCAGAGATGAACGCTGTTGCAGGAGGCGGCGCAGTGAAGAGGAGTCCTGCTCAGATGAACACAAACAGTTAAAGAAGGGAGACGCGAGCGGAGTCATGATTAAAGCATTATGGTGTCGACTCAACAGACTCACCATCCGTCGCTGTCTGCCGCATTGACATTCACACCGAAATCTAGCAGGAACTTGACGATGTGGTGGTGTCCTGCACACACTGCGTTGTGCAGAGGTGTGATGCCCTCATCGTTGGGAGTGCTGGGATTCTCCACCTGGAGGAAAGGAGAAACATGAGGGCTATACACCGCCCTAAAAATAATGAACTTCCTCATCTTCGTCCCATAAATACACTGAGGTTTTTGATTTTAAAGGGGCAGTATTATGTATTTTCCGGGCACATAGTGCCATTTTATAGCACAATCAAGTAACTGTGTTACTTTCAATTGTCATAAAAATGCTGTATATATCAAACATAACTTAAAAAATGTTGTCTTTGAAATTTAACGCCGGTAAAAACTGTCAAATTTAAAGGACTCTGTCTCTTTAAGAAGCCCATAGTCTTTCCCACACTACACCTTCAGCATGTAATTGCAACAATATTTCTCTGGTATCCCATTAACAGCATGATAAGCAGAAGTGCAGCTATAACAGGTGTTTCCTAATTGCTGCTGCTAGTCTGAAGGAGCTGAGTGGGGCAGAAACTGGGATACTCCGTGAGGAAGAAGCTCAGCTGGAAAACTGCAGTTTCAGGGAAGAGCAGTGTTGAAAATGGGGCACTCATTGAGAGCAACCATTTTCCCATCCTGAATGGTTGCCAAGGGAGATTAGAGGATTTCTCAAACATGCATAAAAGAATCATAGAAACACTTTGATACATAATCCCAAATTCCCCCTTTAAAGTAAAATGTTCATGGGGTGTGAATGTTTCTGCACAGCTCTATGAATGAAATGTACATAAAACATTCATCTGAAGGACATACCTCATAGATGATCCTCTGAACCAGATCAAATTCTCCCTCTAGTGACGCATCTAGCAGCAGGGCTAAAGGATTAAACTTGACTCTGAAGCCATGACCAGTGCGCTCAGAGTCAGGTTTTTTCAGGTTTGTGCGCTTCTCCTTTAACAAAAACAGAAATGTCTTTTAAGTTAAGAAAAAAGTTAAAGTTGTATTAAAAAAAAAAAGAATACACCTCTGCAGTGGCTCACCAGCTGTTGAGAGACTGTCGTCCCACTCTCCTCTGGACTGCTGACCTCTGGCACCGGGCTGGGCAGAGATGCCTCAGAGTTTCCTACGTTGTTGTTGTTGTCGTCCTCCGGTTCCTCCTCCTCGTCTGGATCTGCAGCTCCTTCTGGTGCCTTGGGTTCATTGTCATTGGCGTCGTTGGTAGAGGATGCCTCAGAGCCTGGTTCCTCCCCTCCTGGTGGTGGCGGTAACTGCGTCTCAGGGAGGAGGTTGCCGTTGTTTGTGTCAGCCAGCGAATCGCCTCCCAGGTATCCGGGTGGAATAGCTGGCTGATAAAACGGCGTTCCATTACCGGCGCCATTACTCCCACCTGATCCACTGCCACCATTCCCCTCTATGCCTCCAGCCAAAGTGTTAAACCTCTGGTAGAGAAGTTTCTGGATGTTGGGTCCGCTGGGGCCCTCGGGTTCTGTAATGGAGCTCCGCTTCTTCAGTGGTCTTGGAGCGTTGGCTAGCTTTTTACGGAGCACTTCCAGGTCTGCGTCGCTCTGGTAACGGAGTGGGGAATGAACCATAGGCGTAAGCTTGGTGGGACTGAGTGGCCGTGGAATATTCTCCACACTAGGAGGAGGTGCTGATGGTTGGAAGCTCTCCGGATCATCAAGTTCTCCGTCTACAAAGTCGTCACTGCCGGCTAGGCCTTGGAGCACCGGGAATGCTCCACCTGCCTGGACATAAGGCAGGGGGGATGCTGGTGTCGAGCTGGAGGAGAGAACAGGCTTCCCATAGACTAGATGTAGAAAGAGAAGGTGGAATAAAAGCAAACATGGATTTCAATCAGCTTTTTTTTTTTTACATATTATGCTGCAAAAACACAAAAAAGTACTAGTTATAAGTGAAATAATCTGACAGATTACTTCACATATAACTGTTTCATCAACATTAAGCAGTTATTGTCTTACAACAAGCTCTTATTTCTTGAAGAAAAGTTACTTGTAACTTGTGTATTATTTCAAGTGTACCAAGATATTTGTACTAGAAACTAGACCAGAAATACTTGGTTAGTTTCGAGTTTTTGTAGAAAGGTTCTTAAGCCTTACCTGCTTTAACAGCAGGCTTCAGCGGTTGGCTCTTTGGCGCAGCATGCTGCAGATACATGTGATAAATGGAGCTCGAGTTCACGGTAGGTGGACCCTTGCGGGGCGACTGAGGCCGCGTTCCTCTGTCTGGGATGAAGGGGCGCACTGCCACGGCGGGCGGATGATCCAGACGCTCGCTCAGTACGGGAGGGAAGAGCGGAACGTTGGGCTGGAAGGTGGGACTCGGCGGCACGGAGATCCGCTGCTGGATCTGCTGAGAGGAGGAGCCGGTGGAGGATGGCACACGGGGCCACGCGGGCGCCGGGGGGTTTGGAAGGGGCCGCGGGGGCAGTGCATCTTTGCGGCGCTCCAAGGAGCTGGCTGTATTTGCGGAGGTGAGGTGGGATCCGTACGGCGGCGGCTGCGGCTTGGTTATGGCAGGGGAGGACACAGCAAGTTTTGGATCTGGCACCTGAGAAAAAGCAGCAAACAGACAAGAATTTTTTTCATGAAGGATCAAGTGTCAGGGTTCTGTAGAATAAGATATTATTTGCATTTGGTTTATTTAATACATATATTCAGCTTTTGAAAATAAATCAGCTTGGCAAGACATTTGATTGGAAGCATCCTGTATCATGGTTGCAGTTTCTGAATGACAATATTGACAAAGCAAACACTTTCCTGGCTATTTTCTCTCTTGGTAAAGAAAGTAAAATATTATTAGCATGCAGAGTTTGTATTCAATGTGTTTGAAATAGAACATTCTTTCTTAGGATATTGCAGGCAATGAAATTGCGATTTGATCCATTCTAAGCTGTAATATGTAGAAACATTTCGTTTGGATGGGGAAAAAAAGCAAAAAAAACCCCATTTAAATCAAACTGAAGAGTGAAAATGAAAAGGCAAAACAACTTCTTGTATAGCTGATTTGGTTGTCAATAATTTAGCAAAAATAAAACTTAAAACACAAACTTCTTTGATTATGTTTAAAAATATTTAGTCATACAACTATACAATGTACATCAGGTACGATTTGCTTGATCTCTTTTTAATGTTTAGATCCGATATTGTGAATTTTTCTACAGTTTAACGTCTGATTTGACAGTTTTATTCCAATCGACTGATGGTAAATTTGTTCAGAAATTAATATTGAGATATTATGGTCCTCAAAGGTTTAAAAAGCACAATTGAATTGGCTGTAGTTAATCAAGTTTCAGAAGATTAATAAGTGAAGATTAAAACTAGACAGCTTACCTTTTCTGCATTTGGGGTGACAGGGGAGCTTGAGGTTGGGCTCTTGCCCTGACTGTCGGCCCCTGAGTCTCGTCTCTCAGGAGGCTTCAAAGTTGTGCTGGACTTGCCTATGGTGGGCCAACCAGTGTCATTAGCTATGACAAAACCAGGACACAGTAAGTATGTTACAAAATATTAATAAAAATACTTCTTACCACTAACCACAGTGACAAATGCCACTAAGCAAAGCGACAACTAATCTGACTTTAATGTTTTGTATGAAATGTCTGGTCAGGGCTGTCTGGAATTTTAGTGAGGGAATATAAACATGTTACCAATTCAGATGAAGGAGTCAGGATTTTTACATGTTGATCCTATTAACCAGAAATCATGAAGTGACAGATAGGTAAAACTATTTTCATGGTTGTCAAGGTTTTTAATCTGAATCCAGAAATCAGAACCACTTGAGGTGTTGGCTTTTGATTCAGCAGTCCGATAACGGGTTTTTGAGCTCTGAGCCAACATGAATCGGAACCATTAAAAACAAACATTCTCAAATCCAGAATAGATTATTATCCACTAAACACAGGTTCCTTAATTTATTTCATCTTTGAAAATGCTAAAATGATTTCTCAATGTCTTTCTTTGTTTGCAATCTAAACCATAAGTCTAGTTTAAAACCCTGATCTGAAAAGCTTAGTGACGATGTGAAACAGCTCTTTTATATTTAAATGAGTCGATTAACTTAAATCATTGACTTTACAAAAAAGTGTGTGAAATTAAAATAAATGAATAAAGAAATATACAAAAATATTTTTAAGAATGCTTTGTCGTTTTAGATAATGGAAAAATGAATTAAGTCTCCTTTCCCAATTTCCCCTTTTCAAAACCTATCCAAAATTCAAACATAAATCTGATAAAATTAGATTACATGCTTTTTAAGACTGAAGGAACCCTATGTTTGCTTCTGATATTGATAGGTATACACCAATCCAGTGATGAGATATCTGAACCTAAATCAAATCTGGGAAAGTCCTTCAACTTAATATTTCAGATGTCTAGATGATCTAAAATCTGTCTGAATAGATATTGATCAAAACAGATATTCTAGAAAGGAAGACTGATAAATAGGACAAAAAAATCCTGAGGCCCAACTTCACAGCAATGACAATGGATTTGCATGCATTAGTAGAATAGAACAGAATAGCATGTAGTTGCTGCACTTGAAGTAAGACGTGTGTTCAGGTTGAAATAAATATTTTCATTAGATTTGAGGGGGGGAAAAAAATCTCTTTTACAAAGGTGTGTCTTTTAGACAGTAAGAAAAGGGCAAATGGAAAAACAGAAAAAGAAAAACAGAGCAGCAGAAGTAGATAAAGACGACAAAGTCGGAAAACCATAATGCTGAAGATCAATGACATGTTTAAGAGATTTCATTAGACGTTACCAGGTTTCTTTTAGGTCTTAGATCAAGTGGAGGCTAACTTTATCCACAATATTGCTAACAAAGCTGAGGCAGTATGGGTCATATCATGCTGTTGCAACCTTCAATAAATTGAATGGGAAGCAATAATTTTCACTTTATTAAGCAAAACTTGAAATGGTCAAATTGAAACTGCTCCTTTTTTTTCCTTTTTGATACTTGAATCACAATTCCTAGTGATAAGGAAACCTTTTAGATTCAAGTCAACATCTTGTGCATGCAAAGTGTTTGACAACAGCAAATGCTTCCTACTGTTTTATAATATTCGCATGAAGGTTAGTGTCACAACAGGCCATCAAGGAATGTTATGAAACTCAGGAAAATAAAGATCATTGGCTGGTTTGTGTATGAAAACAAACGAGGCATTCAACTCTTCGAACCTTCTCAAAACTGTAAATAACAGGCATAGGATCAGCAGTGCTTTGATCATAGTCTCTCTAATAACTGCAAACATGCATTTTTAAATTAATTTAATGTTGTGTTTAACTATTAATGATGTAGCATATAAATAAAATGTACAGAGTTGTACAAAAGTATTAATTCCCCTTAAAGTTCTTTATTTTGTCACATTACAACAACAAACTACAGTGCATACGTCAATTTAAGAAAAGACCAACATGCAGCAGTGCATAAATGGGACATTCAAGAAAAGGACAGACTTTGACCAATTAAAATCTGAGAGAGAAAAAAAACAAGACTGTGTGCATCAATACTTTGTCAAAAAAAATTAATTTGCCATTACAGCTGAAAGCCTGCAATATTGTAACAGAAAATATGCTTCAATTATAGCTCTGGTGATATGTGAAGTTGAGCTTCTGCTCCAGTCTAAAGTATTTTGCAGACTATAAAATGGCTGTCTTGTAGTTTTGCCCTAGCTTTACATTCTCCCACCTGGGTGGTGGCTCTCTGCAGCTCCTCCAGAGTTACCATTAGGCTCTTGGCTGCTTCGCTGATTATTGTTCTTCTTCACAGTTATGCACTGCTTTTTGTTGGTCTATCACACAAAATCCTAATAGACTTTATTAAAGTTTGTGGTTGTATTGAGTTAACATTGTAATAATGTAAAGGGGCATAAATACTGAACTCAGGCTTTGTATTGTATTGCTGGTCTGCGAATATTGGAGCAACTCATCATAACGGAACCACTTTAATATAAAAACACAAATTAGTTTCTGAGGAGAATTTCAAGGATTCCAAATAACTCTCTTTTTTCTAATCAGGAGTAAAATACTGAATGCATACTGAGGATCCTGTGCTACAATCAAGAGAAAAGGTTCAGTCGTTGCCCCTCCTTTGCATATGCAGCTCTGAGCACTCACGGGACGTGCCGTCAGAGCCACTGGAGGCTCCGGGGCCCGGGTGTGACTCTGGAAAGGACGGGGGTACCGGGTCCACAACGATGTCTAAATCAGACACTTTCCAAGGACCGGGAGGCTTTCGCACACCGTCTGCCCAAAAGCCCAACCCCCAATCGAAACAGAGACATTACATGGACATGACAGAATCGACACGAGGAGAGACCAGGACAGACAAAGAGAGTTCACACGACACAGGAAGAGAGTGAAGGTTAGAGACGAGGGAAACAGAAGTTACAGAGGTCAAGTCAAAGCTGAGATCTAACAGTTCAGATTGGGAAGAAACAGCTTCGGTTCATGCAGGAAGTGTTCAATGTGAAGAAGTGAAAAGGCTGGTTTGTCCAAAGTGCATGCCAAATTCCTGATATCCTAACAGTAAATGTATTTTTTTAAGTCACTGTTTTAGTTAGGAATTTTGCTTCTGATATCAGGTGAAATAAAATCTTGTACAGTTTTGTTTTTTTTCTTGGAAATATTGTTATTCCTGATTCAATGAAGTTCAGCCCACCTGATTTAGGACGACCCTGGTTGGCTTGGTTATTCACACCCAGTGTTTGAGGCTTCAGAGGGTCAGGTGGTAGGGTGTAGCCCCCATCCTGTCGGCTTGGTACTGGAACCTGGATGTAGGGCCCAACAGCAGCAACCCGACCCAGAGTACCAGGGGCCGGTTGGGGGGAGGGAGGCCCATTGGCTCTATTGAGCTGTAAGGAGAGCGTTAGACACATTTCAGACGTTATGATGGAGAGCTATGGATACTTTCAGAGCATTTGAGGAAAGCTGCAGAACTGATGTTTCATTTTATATTTGACTGGAGAGATTTTAAATTCCCAGGCATCAGTTTAATTGACCAACTTTTAAAACTTGAGAAAGATATCCACTTAAAAATGCATTAAAAAAATACTGTTCAGTATTTCTTTCTGCATAAATCTCTTAAACAACATCAGCCCTTCTCAAAACTACCAAACATTCAAGAAATTTGAGAATTTTAACTTTTGACTTAAAATGCTTGATGTCACTTTTTATTAACATGACTTAATTTTCCAATTATATATATTTACAACTTTTAAGAGAGTGAGTTTTTTTTTCAGTTTTTTATTTTTATTTTTGTAGTCTAGAGTAATGTTATGCACTGTAAGTGTCTTTGCAGAGCTGGGAGGGTTTAAGAGATTCTTGCAAAGGAGAAAAAGAAAAGACAGCAGTAGAAATAGGCAAAAATATCCATGATGATGCCTGAAGGATAAAAAGACAAAAACTCAAGAGATGGATTGAGTGTTCCTAGTCTTACAGGGAGATTTTCTTTTTGACGTGCCTCAGCTTTTTTCTTGTAGAGGCGTTCCCGCAGCTCGCTGATCCGCTTGTCCATGAGCGTCACTTCCATGTTCCGCTTGTTCAGAAGTTCCTTCTGCTGCTGCAGCTTGCTGTTCTGCTCCTGGTTCAGCTTGTTCCGAATCTGAGGAGCATAAACGCCTTCATCACTGCAGCCTGAAGCAAAGTAAACATCTTGTAAGCGGTGAGAATATGCAGAGCATTACTTGAAGTTCTTGGTAAAGCTTTCTGAGCTCCAAGGCCGCTGCGCCGGTCACTTGGCCACCCAGGCCGGTCTGTATGCCGTTGAGCTTTCCTCTTCGCAGGTCCTCCAACTGCAGGCTGAGCTGCTCCACCCTCAGCACGGCCGACTGCAACTCAGCTTGCTTCTCTTGAAACAAACTGGTGACTTGTTCGATCTCTGCCGCTTGATGTCAAAACAAAAACCCAACAAAATCAAACATAAATACTATTTATGTATATGCTAGTAGTCATCAGAAGGAAAAGAATGCTTTCTGGAAAGCATACAATATTTCTATAGTTCATCTTTTTTCAAAATCATTGAAATTAACTGATTTATGTAGTATTACCGTATTTTCTGCACTATAAGGCGCACCGGATTATAAGGCGCACC
>CAEFZX010026707.1:0-101267 GCA_903066825.1 Alfaro cultratus
TGCAACCCTGGATGGTCCAGATGGACGCAGTAGTGGATTGGTGGTGGATGGCCACCACGTCCCAACATGGCTGTGACGTCAGCAAGGAGGTGGTGGAGTCATGCTTTGGGCTGAAATCATGGTGAGAGAGAGAGAGAGCTGGTCGGCCCCTTCAGAGTCCCTGAAGGTGTGAAAATGACCTCAGCAAAGTATCTGGACTTTCTGACTGATCACTTTCTTTCAAGAAAATCTGAGAAAATATCACTTGCATAATAATTTGGAACACGGTCTATTGCCTCATAATATAACACAAAATGTCTGATAGATTCCTTGAAAAACACAGTTGATTTGTGTAGTTTCTATTTTGCATCAAGGATTTACTTTTTTAAATGCAAAGAAGCTGTGATGTTAAATTCCCTGACATGAAAGGAGGGTCTGTTAAGAAAATGTCAGTTTCAGTAAGGGTTAAATATCAGTTTGGAAAAAAAATAAAAATTCTCAGACATGATGGGCAGTGTCTTGCTGAAACTATCATGATCTCTACAGCTGCATCAATATGACACCTCTATCTGTACATGTCATATTTGTGCATGTGTTTGTGGATAAATGCATGTCTGCAGGCTTTTGCGAGCTCTCTCAGTCCAGTGCTCTGACCCCCTGCTGAATCACATGTGCACTGGCAGAAAAAGAGAGAGATCTTCCTTTCCTCCTCCTTTTCCTCCTATTTATCCATCTTCATTCATCTCTGGATATTTTCGTGACCTTGTTTTTGAAGTTACATAATACTCTGCTTGAGGTTTGAGGTGGAGGGCAGGGGGTGTAAAGGCAGCGGTGGCTGGAGGCAGGACACTGATCTAAACTGTGATGACAGCTCAGGCTTTCTCTCTCTCACCTCTTCCACGCTCTTTGTGGGGAGGTGAAAGTGTGGTGACAGGAAGTAACCTTAAAGACAGCGGGGGAGTTCGTCATGGCCGCAAACACGGTTTACTGAAAGCAAGATGGGTGAATAAAAGATCATCTCATGATCCGTGCAGTTCATTCCCACAAAAAAATAAAAATCCAACATACACGGGTTGGGTTTCGGTTTCTGCATGTTTTACTCCCCTGGTATCTCTACCTGAAACACACACACTGAAAATAAGAGGGCTTCTGACTCATTTATTAAACCATTAAGCAGCTTGTTGTACATGTTACAAGGTTATTTGCTGCTGCAGAGGTGGGAGTAAACAATGATGATAACGCCATTAAAGCACCAGGAGCGGAAAAGCTTTGGGAATTGTACAATAGTTCAAGTGATGACATAATGTACTGAAATCTGATAAGTTGTTTGGTCATTGTACTGATAAAATGCCCATGCATTGCTTCAAAATGTTAATGTAAATCTTATTTCACCAAATTAAACTTTTATGACTACAAGATGCATATGAAATGAAACTCTCCAACATAATTTATTATGCAAGATATATTTTCTCAAATTTTCTTAAATGGTCAATGCAAATGATGGTCAGTATAATTTTCAAGTCATGAACTATTACAGTATAAATCAAATTTTACTGAACAAAGCTTCCCATGAGAATAGTATTTTTTTCAAAAATAAAAAACTCAAAATGCACTGTTCCAAATTATTATGCACAGCAGATTTTCTAAACTTTTTATGTTTAGAAAATTTATAAATTTTCTAAAATTTATAAATTTTATAAAGAACTGCAAACGGTCATTCTTTGAATGTGCAGCATTAAGTGGTCACATGTACTAAAATCAAAAGCTATTTCAATGAAAAACATCTTAACAGACAGAGGAGTTACATGTTAACATAGGAACCTTCTTTGATATCAGCTGCACAATTCTTGCATCCATTGAACTTGTGTGTTTGTTTATAGTTTCTGCTTGAATTTCTTTGCAGGATGTCAGAATATCTTCCCAGAGATGCTGTTTTGATATGAACTGCATCCCACCCTCAGATCTTCTGCTTGAGGAAACTCCAAAGGTTCTCAATAGCGTTGAGGTCAGAGGAGGATGGTGACCACACCATGAGTTTCATTTTCAAGAGGGATCTGGGCAGAAGTCTGCAATACACAGCAACCTGGTAACAAAGTTACAAAATAAAACTAAACCAAACAAGTAAACCAAATGAAAAGCTTAATGGCAACATTTTCAGTTAGCAACAAAATGTTATATATGAAATATCTGACTCCATTAAGTATTTTTAAGACACTAAGTGAAATCTCAGATAGCCTTAAACATGCTTAACTACTTAGACTATCTTTATGACTTACTGTATGTTGTTTTGATTGTGGATTGAGCTGAATGCTCTCTACTCACATCTCATTATTTCAATGTGGGAGGAAAAATTTATCTCCGTCTTCTGCAATGTTTTGTTTAATTAAAACAAAGCGTATTTACATTAAGAGGTGGTTTTTCTCATGTTATGGGAAGTTTCACTTTTTGAAGATGCATGCTTTCTAAATCTGACAGCAATAACACAATACTGGAAGAGTGAATCCACAAACCGCAACTGCCAAGAAACATTTTACTAAATGTGTTGGTTAAATTACAATCATGTTACATTGATGAGAAAAAAGGTTGTGCAGAATTTGTTTTTGACAGGTGCCATTTTCTCTCTGATAAGCTACATTTTTATATTGCAGCTTATTGGGATGATGCATATTCAGCATCATTATGTCACACAGATGAGGTATGCTTCAATGATATTATTGCCAAATTAAAAAAACACAAGCAGGCAAAACAAATAAAAACAAGAAAGTGGTCCATCATATAATAATTCAGTAAGATCATTATCAGTTTTAGTTTTACTTTAGCCACAAACATCTGCAAACATCTTTGCCAACTTCATTGTAGATAATTAAAATCTAATTGCAGATACAGTCCTAAAATATTCCAGGTGTTTCAAATCTAGATTACAGTACATGCTATATTTATCACTGTAGTATAGTATTAACACAGGGACCCAAGACGGATATGCATTATGATAATCCAGTACTGTACAAATGTGTTAATTACACATTCTCCTGCCTTTCTTTGTTAATGCTGATGAGTGAACTTGCAAGCTGTTTTACGTCATTAAAATGACTTGAAAGACTACAGGTAAAATCTGACTCTTTGCCAGGGCTTATATAGGCCACATCTTCATTCATTAGGGTTAATTAACTCTCCAGATAAATCTTCCCTTAGAAGAACTAAATCTACCTGACAAACAACTGGTTCTCCAATCTTTCTGCAATTACTGCCACTGAAAACTAAAACCTAGCAATGCTAATCTCGGCGTATAACGATAGGAGTCCTCAGCTCTATGTTCATGTATCCATGCGGTCATATGTTCATGTATCCATGCGGTCATGTCATTACAATCTAATGGGCTCCTGTGATGCCAACGGAGCAGAGAGACGAAGGCTGTGATGTGAAGAACAGGGAACCATTTGATGTCTGCCAGTTGAAAGAATAAGCCTTCCTTTGGGTTGTGCTTTCCACAGAGGCATGCTGGGATTGAGAAAGCTCTCGCCCAGGGCTAAAGGGGATTTTTGGTGGGCGTCAAACATCCAATTACCTCGGTAGCATCACAGAAATCCTTGGGGAATGCACACACAAACAGATATTCGCTATCACACAAGTTCGCCCACGCATATATCAACATGTAAGACTCCCACTGCAGGAGGGCTCTCACCACAGAGAGGATGAAGCCAATTTTTTTTTCATTCTGCCTTTGCTGCATCAGAACTCATGAATACCATCAGCATGTGTTGATATGTGACTTAGGATATAAATATGAATAGCAATAAGGGAAACATCGCCCAGGTTCCACCTCTTTGAAGGTCTTTACTAATGTTTTCAGAGATGCATTACCGGATTTGCATTGGTTTGTCTGATCAGCCAAAAGCAAATTCAGAACCGTTAATATGCTGAGGTCCATTGGTGCATTTCAAAGCTGTTTTGAAGTCTCTGAATTTTGATGCAAAATTTACATCGCTCGTCATTTAATAACCCCGGCAAGAAACTTTAATAACAACAAGATCCCACATGAACAAACCAATTGTGTGAAACAGCAAACAGTACCTCATTAAAAAAAAAACAATATCCTAGAATTAATGAATTGTAAAGGTTTTTTTTTTTTTTTTTTCACACACTGGCCCCTTAACAGGTTAAGAAGTCTCAAATTTCCTCTTCCCGTGATTTAGGGGACTACAGGCCAGAGGGAAATCATACTTCACCGCACGCTGCAGCAAATCGATTTTGTGGTAGATTTTTAATTATACTGATTTGTCATTCATTTTATTAGTGTGATAAAATTGCCTGGAGCACATCTCTGGAGCTGAAAAGTTGTGATATCTGTGTGGCATTAATTTACACATCGTCACTGCGGGGAATATAATGCGACACGTAGTTAAAACACTGGCAGACTTTACTTGGAAGGTATTGGAATGGAAGTTAGTTGAGACTTTTGAAAAACTTTGACTTGCATAGATAAAAATTGTACGTTAACAAAACATTAAACAAGTCTTGTTCATATCTCCATGAAAAACACACAATTAAACAACTATCGCTTAAACAACTATTGAAATCTTAAGTTTAAAATCTAGTTTTAAACATAAGATAAAATCATCTCTGAGAAAAGCTTTTTAGCTACCTAAAAAGAGTTCTGATTCAAATTCAATAATCCCAATGTATGTTTACCTGCTTGAGGAAATCACATTGGTAAAATATCAAGGGACAAGTCTAAGCACCATTTTGATGTTGTGTCCTGTCTAGAATATAAATGCATTTTTAACTGAGGTTATGGTTATAAATCCACCAAAAAAACATAAAATAAATAAATAAATACAAATTGCGACATGCCATTTCAATAGTATAAAATTTGAATGATAAGGTGTCATATGACTCATGTTGTGAGTTACAAACCCCATCTCTCTTACTGAATAATAATACATAATGCTTTGGATGTAATACACTCAAGACTTTCAGGTAAATATTTTTATTTGTTATTTTCAGTAGCAAGATTTAGCAACTAATCTCCCTGAGCTTAATGTGGTCTAAATTTAGCCTCAGATATTAGCTGGCTAAATGAGGGCTGTCTAGACATTATGTTAAAATCCCTCTTTAAAACCTTTGCTGAGAAAATATGAAATTCACAAGATTGCATGCATAGAAGAAAAGAAAAAATAAGAGAATAGTAAATAAAGGCAGGCCAAAGAGCAGGAATAATGAAAGAGGGCAGAAGGTCAACTGAAGCTGCAAATATGGCTTTTGAGGAGAGCTTCTTTAGAGCGCAACTCTTCACCAGAGAGAACGTAGTAACGTGACAGTAAAGATAAAGGAGGAGACAACCACCAGCTGAGTGTTTGTGTAAGCAATTCTGAACATTTTGTATCCTACAGGCCACGATTTCTTCTTTTTCTAAATTGTATTTGCAGAAGAGGGAAATTTTGCATTGGTGAATCTGCTGAGTTACAGATGCAAGTGAAGCCGAATGCAGGCAAGGCCGATTTTTTATGCTTGTCCCCTGTCAAATGGTACAGGGAGATGCCTAAAAATAATAAATGGATAAGTTGATAAAACAGTATAAAGAAAAATGACATAAAATACAAAACCATCCATCCATTATCTGAAGCTGCTTATCCTTGCAGGGTCGCCAGGGGTGATCTGGTGCCAAACTCCAGCAATCATTGGGTGATTATATCCATATCCACATAGAAACTGAATTCTGGATCAAACCACTCTATCACTGTTCACTGCATTTTAGTGGAATTTTTATTTTTAATAACATTTTTCTCAACACCTCACGGCAGTCTGAACTAAAAGACAAAGTAAAAAAATAACAATATTTCTTATTAAAAGCAAACTAGCACAGCAACACTAAGAAGTTCAGGTGATTTATTCCTTCTCACCTCCGAGTGTCTCATTCCGTCACATATGTTAACTGTCTTTAGACTTTAAATGTCCAGTATCTGTATTACCAATCATATGTGACGTTTGCTCGCAAAAGCAGTGAAATGTACCTTTACTTATTTTATCCAGCAGTGTTTGATTTTATGACCTGGTCATAGGGCTTGCACACAGACTGTGGTACCAGCTCCACTGTGCTCTAAAACCCATTCATTTGTACCTTTTCTTCACTGAGGTAAGTGCACTTCAGCATGAAGTTGTTCTTTTTTTAAAGGTTTTATTGACTTTAGTGGCCTTTATTTGATAGTGAATGGACAGGAAATGAGAGAAGGGGGAAGACATGCAGCAAAGGTCACCAGGCCGGGAATCGAACCTACGACAGCTGCGTTGAGGACTAAGACCTCCATCTGTGAATTGTGCTTAACCCCTGCGCCACCACAGCACCCCTTCAGCAGGAAGTTGTGTGCAGTTCTGTGGAGCTTGTGTTATGCTCTGGTCAAAGTTAAAAAATGTTGAAATGTGACTCCATAGCACTCTGGTAGATAATCATACAGCAAATAGAAACAGAATATCTATCAGGAAAAAGCAACTTGTCAGAGAGGAAACTGAGCTCCTCCACAAGCTCCACCCTGCTCCCTGAATCATAGGGGCTCCCCATATTTCCTTAAAATTATTCATTAAACACTGTGGCTCTGTTAAAAGTGCAGTATTTTTATTCAAGTTTGCCTAATTGGGTGCATTTTTTATTCTTTCAAGATCATGTCTCACAGAGTGATGAATTTGCTCAATTAAAGGGGACCTAAAATCCAAAATTGTCCTTTTGCACATTTTTGTCCAATTGGGTCTTTGATGCTTCTGGAAATGATCTTAGCTATAAGATAAAAACAAAACACTTTTTGGCAATATCTACATGTTTTGTTTCTATCTGAAAAACCTTTACGAAAACCTCTCGCTTACTAAGTCGTAATCGGCAGGCCCTGCCCCTCACCTAGCAACACAAGCAAAGCTTCACTCCATTGTTTGAAGATGAGCACATTTTCTGAGCTACTTTCCATGCAGTCACAAAGAACAAAGCCACTTGGCAATGTGGCTTGGCAATTTCCAAGCCACATTGCAAAAGAAAATTGTAGTTTACACACAACAGATCTGCAGTGCACTCTGGCATGGCACTGCAGATCTGTTTTGTGATCAAATTCACAAAGAGCTTTACCAGCAAACCTTGACTGTTGGAAAGTTCTGTTCTGTCCCTGCTGTTTGTTGTAAATCTGCAGATAAAATCCTCCTGCACTCCTAGCTCATAAAAAAAGGAGCAAAGAAAAGATAACTCAAAAGCCAACGAAGGGGTCGGTCCGACCCTTCTGGATTAGGGGATCCACTTGACCGATCCTGGGACTGCGGGATGGTTGCCTTGTCATTATGAAACTGCTTTCTGCATCCCCGATGATTGTGCAAAAGGCACCACTTCTTCTGCATCTGGTTCTAACTCAGGGTAAAAGACATACAGTTGAACAATTGGGCATCTGTTTGCAGCCATTTTTATGTGTATAAAGTGTAAACATTGAGTTGGTGGGTGCAGCAATCAGAAGCTTATTTGAATAATGGTGGGTAAGCCCTAAAAACAGCTGATTGAAATTGAATTATCTGAGAATCATTTTTGCAAAAAAAATAAATAAATGTAATGAACATCTTTTGTATAGCCCATAGACCTATTCTAACTTGTTCAAGGATGAATAATACCTCTCCTTTAATCAGAGAAGTCCAAAATCACAATAAAACAACAGATGTCCAACTAAATCGAAAATGCCTTTTCGATTTACTGAAATTATACCATGCAACAGGCATCTTAAATTAATCAATTGACATATTTCTAACTAAAGCAAAAAATAAAATTAGAAAGGCAAGGATAACATTACTAAATGTTATAAAATTACTTGATCTGTCAACAGCAAAAGAGAAAAAAAAAGAAACGAACATCTGGTTTTGTACACTAAAAGTAATTGGCAAATAAGCAGAGAAATGTGCACCACTTTTAAATGATTAAAGCCTCATTGAGGCCAGGAGAAAATGATCGAAATCAAGCACACCTCACGCTGAGCTGGCACACACAGACTGGGTCAAGAGACAAAATTGGACAGCTAAGAACTGAAAGCCAAATCTTGAAGATTCAGACCATGTTGAGACGCTGGTAACGCAGCAAGAATCAATCTACTGCTGTGAGTTATATGTCAAGAATAGGAGGAAATGTTCCAGAGATTTCTGAGCCCTACAAAGTTCTTCATTTCTCAAACTAAGTTTATTTCCCGCAGAAAGCATTTAAGAGGTTTTGCGACTAGAGGGAATTAGTTTCCAATTTTATTAGGCAATCTTGTGTTGTGTAATTAGAAAGAAAGCTATTCCGGAGTTTTGAATCCTGTTGGTGCGAGGCAAGAGGCTCTAAACATCACACTGAGTAAACACTCCTCAAGGTAGAAATAGTCATCAACTGTAACGCTTTTGTTGTAGCGGTATGAATAAAGATTAGGAAAGACAGAAAATGTTCAAAACTGGATCAGAACTTAGAAATGTGTATTAAATTTTAAGAATTACTTTTCCACTGAGCTGAATCTCAGAGGAAAAGTACGTGATCTGATTCAGATAAGTGTGCTTGCTTAACTACAGGAAGCCATTAACTGACAATACAGGACTTGATGGCATCTTCAAGGGTGCAACAGCCCCTGGGATACACTAAATTTAAACGGGAGACGAAGACAGACACTAAAGACATTGGCTACTAAAATGCATCTTTCTAAAAGAATAATAACATTTCATAATGATACTACTGAATATAAACAGAGTAAAATTTGCTGAAAGGGCAAAATCAAGTGCATAAACATCACCTTGAAAAAGTATTCATATAGCATGGATGTTTTCACAAACATAACGTAGTTGTGTCGTTACTACAAACTTTACTGTCTTTCATTTCATCTGTTTCATTGGGATTTTATGTAACAAAACAGAGGCGATCATAACTGTAGAGCAGATGGAAGGTGTTGAGTGTTTTTCCAAAAACCTGTGGTGTTCTTTTGAATTCAGTTCCCTTTATTTTAATAACCCAGGTTGAAATCAAGTCTGTGTGTATAAATACAGCTGTTCGGTGAAGGCCTTGGTTGTGAAGACCAGAGAACATGCCTGACAAGTCAGGCATAAAGCTCTGGAGAAGTTTAATGTTGAGTAAAGATTTAACATTCAAGCAATGCTGCAAGCTTTGATCATCCCTCATGGATCACTGAACAGAACTACTGTTTCCCCTGCACCCTGAACATAAAGAAAAGGTGCTATGGTCAGCTATGTTGAAAACACTTTGGTCTTTATGCGAAATGCTAGGTGTGGCAGAAACTCTAAATGATGTTGATCTACGTTGATGGGCAAATTAATATAACTAATTTTAAGCCATTCGTAAAAGAAAAGCTGTTAGAGACCTGCGTCTGGGCCAGAGGTTCACTTTGCAACATGACAATGTTAAAAAAAAAAAAAAAAAGCCAGACTGAATGTTTAGGTCAAAACAATAGTTGTTCTTTTTTTGTTGTTTTTTTGTCAAAGATGAGACATTTATCCATTTTAGAATCTGTGTCAAGACTTAAAAGAAAAGTTGACATAATTAGTAAGGAAGAAGATGCAACAAATCCAGTTATAGATGTTTTTTTCTTTTACTGTACAATTACCTTCTACTTTGGTAGACCAACCAAAGTAGATTCCAGTTTGCAGTTGTAATACTGCAAAATGTGACAAAATCTGGTTAAATGTGACAAAAAAAAACTGTACAAATACTTTTAAAGACAATGTAAACCGACCAGATCATCATGAGGCACATCCAACCATCTGGGATAAGTACTGCTCGGTTCGGTTGAAGTGCATATGTGAACGCCAAGCAGACCGGAGACCGCTCCTAAAGCCAGAAGCGGACTATAGCGCATCGCATTGTGGTTAAATACAACCAAAACAAATCTGTGTGTCTGGCAGCAGAGGGAGAAATGCCACATTGTCTTTTACCAACAACAAAAAGAGAAATCTTGCAACCACTAAAATTTCACACCACGCTAATTTTATTTACATTTCTTGAAGAAGGAAGCTGCACTCATGTCTTCTTTTAGTGTCTGTTTCTTTAGTAGTTCTTGGTGCAACGCCACCATAGGGGAAAGGGTAAACGGGTTTTACAAAAGGATTGTTTTTTTTTGACTCAGCGCAGAGTGAAAGAGAACCACACCAGCTGAAAATGTAAGAAATGTTTCAATTTTGGTCCACCAACTGAACTGAGTCTACCGGACTATCATTTTTGAAAATACCTTAAGTGTCCAACAACCCCAGCCCCCAGCCGACACCGCTCCGTCCCTTGCTTACTGTCTGTTTGGCGCTGGTTTTGTTGCCGAGTACTACTGAGGGCGTCACTGTCAACGCGTTTGCTCCACTGCTGTTTCTGCTTGTCAGAAAAGCTTACGCATTATTTGCTGCAAAGATAAGTGGGGACCCAGTTCCCACAGCTGCCTTGCAGCAAAGAGATGGTGGTGATTTTTTAAAGGGACACGTTCAGCCTTAACCTTCCTCGCGTGCCTACCGCCCATCTCCGTCCCTATCCGTCCCTATCCGTCCCCGCCTCTCCTATGCTTGCGATCTCATCTTCTTTCATGCACAACTGGGAGGCTGCGGTGAGGAACGTTTGCTTTCTGCAATCACTTCACATTTGTTTCAGCGTTTGATTTGCCGGCGTACTAGAAGAGAGAAAGAGAATGAGCGAGGGGGTGGGCGGCAGAGGAGAGAACAAGGAAGTCAGAGGACGCACGATGCCAGGCTCACATACTGTCACCATGACAACAGACATCACTTCACAGGAGCAACACTTAAGATGCCTGTGTGGGCTGAAGTGACAAGAGTTGAAGGTTGGCATTAGCCTCTTGTGGGTGCTACGACGCAGCAATCCCTGCCTCACCCCCTGCCATGCCTCTTGCTTTTTTAGTATTCCCTCCACAGTTCGGCTAAAAGGCGCCCCGTTGCTCCTGTCAGCTACCTGTGGGGGGACTGCTGAGACTTGTACCTCATATGTGGAAAAGCAGGTCCTGCCAGTTTGACTTAGCTCAGACAATTCAATTGAGTGAAAGCAGCATAGGAAGACGGGAAAAGACATTCATATTCAATGAGACCCTTTCATCATTTGCGTCACTTTGAAGCTGGCTCGCATGTATAATTCTCTGGGATCTGAAGTGATGCCAGTCACAGAAATGATAATCCAAGATATAAAACAAAAATGCACCACACACTTTAAAACAGGATCTTAGCAATCGGCTGCTTCTTAAGGTAGTAGACTACGGTGGTTTGCAAAGCTATTCCTACTTCTTGGACTATTCCTGTGTTGAACAACATATTTAAATGAGATTGTATGTGACAGGCTAACAAAAGTAGTGTATAATTTGAAGTGGAAGAAAAATTATACATAGTTTTCATGTAAAAACTTGAGAACTCTACAGATGTTGAACATGACTGAGGTTATGGACTGTAATAAAAATCCAGCACACAACCATACAAGGTCAATAAAACATGTTTACATTGCAACATGGTTATTATAAAAAATATTTTTATGAGGCAGTGCAGTTCCTCACACAAAACTCCCTTCTGCTCAATCGTTTATATATATACAGATATTGACTTGTGAGACCTTGAGTAATCATAAAAACTGTTATTCAACTACAGAATTTTTTACTTCAGATCAGACACGCAAAGTGAAGAGAAAATAGGGATGGGAATGTTTCTGTTTCTGTCAGGGTGTTTTTATGCAAATTGATAAAAAAAAATAAAAATAACTGGAGTCAGCTCACATGATTGCAATCAAACAATTGTAATAATTGTGATTGTTCTATTCACTCCAAAACAAAGGATCAAAATCTACACAGCTATTCTTAACCTAACTACCATAATTTCCAGTCTATAATCCGCTACTTTGTTCACACACTCTGAACACTGCCAATAATATGTGGCTTTTTATCAACAAGTTTCAAAAGATTGAACTGATTCGTGATGAAGAGGACAGCACAAACTCAAGAGCGGGAAGATAGTGACATTGAGAGCAACAACGAAAGAAAGACTGAGGAACCTGGTGTGAGGCTAGGGACGCCTGCAGGATATTATTGGAGGGCATGGACAAAAACCATCCTGATCCACACAAACGCAACCACATCTCCAACGCACAGCATGCGCATGGGGCACAAAACCAGCACAATGCACCTGACCCACACAACTACAGTCCACATGTGTGCAATGCACATGGCACAAAGAAACGATGTCACACCACGCACCCGATGGTCAGTTCCTGACCCACATAAATAGGCCTGGAGCGATGCTCATGGCGCAAAAAAACAGCACATATGACCCACACAAGGCCCAACACACACATTGTACTGCATTCACACATTTAAATGGCTACATTGACTATTTGTAACAAATTACACTAAATGACAAAAAAGGAAAACAAAACTTTCCTATTTGAAGTTAACTCTCCACCTGCCATTTTCCAGGCTCAGGTTCAGTCTAGAGGAGAAGTAAGTGAAATGACATTTATTTCCTTTCTGTTATTTTTGGCAAACATTTTGATGAGATTTGCCTGTTTAAAAGTCTGGTGACTCACTCTAGTTAGCTTTAGTACACATTCCCATTTAGCTTATGGAAAAAGCGACAGCCAGCAAATAAATAAAAGTAAACTAACAAAAGCCCAAATGAACACAGATGTTTCAAAAGGACATTTTGACAATTAAGATCATTTTGAATAATTTTTCCACAGTTCTATTTATTTATTTTTTCAAAGCTATGGATGACTTATTTGAAGTGAACTCAATGGTCCAAAAATTATGACAGAGCATTAGCAGGACAAAAAAAAATTAATCTGCGTTCAACATTCACTATCTTTTTGAAGGGATGGTTATGTATATTTTCACCACAAATTCCAACCAAAAATGAATCAAAAGGAACAGGGTTTGTAGTTTGTCATTTAATTTTAAGTTGCTTAGCATTACAGACACCTCAGAAGCAAGCATGACACAAAACCTGTCAAGACCCAGTATCATGACGCTAGAAAAGAATCTCAATATAACACACATTTTGACTGTATTTTTTGTCAGTACGCTCTTGTAAAATAGATATTTGATGTGAAGGAGTTTTATTCTGGTTAAATACAGGTTGAATGAAAAAAAAAGTTTGTTGGAAACAGTTCCAGTTTTATCTTGCAGTCTGCAGACAAACCCCCCTCATGGACGGTGAATGCATTGCACTGCAGTATCAAAGCGGGTTTTACCCCAGAGAGCTGCTGTCTGTTCTATTTCAGGACACAACTCCATCAGCTCTGTTCACCTCACATTCATCTTGAACTGAGAAACTCTCGCTGCAATTAATCGCAGCTCTTAATTGCGGCTGAACCATGTGTCAGTCAACTTGAGGAAATTAACCTTTGTATGATAAATGAAATCCCTCCATAAAAAGGCTTCCTGCATGCATGAGATAAAGTTAGCAGTAGCATGGGTGACATTTGGAGATATTCATCTTGTTCTGAATATTTAATAAACTGGCACTTGAGTTGAATGTTAAATGACAACAATTAACTTCTAGCTGCCTTCATGAGACAATAGTCAAAATATATAATTTATATTTTTATAAAGGAATTTGAAATAGTCAATGGTATTTCTAAAGCCTAAAAGCTGTCAATGGGAAAAACTGCCTGAGCGACAATAATTTCATTGCAATAAAAATCATTTTAAAATGCAGCGCTGACCCTCTACCACTTTCTGCTATGTACTGGTCAACAATGGTGTGAAAACTGAAGCAGCACCATGAGATCACGACTTTTGAGGTAATACTGTTGTCCAGTGGACAAGGTACAAAAGCAATTCTGCTGACATAGAGACACAACAAAACTGTCTTCACTAATATTTTGGTGACTTCTGATCTTAGTCACCAAAATTTGAAAATTCAAACAGAGTTGTGATAGTGAAGGAGAGTAGTTGGAACTTGTAGTTTGATGGTAATCAATGTTGTCCGAGCAATGTTTACGAATGTGGCGAACCTATTGTGTATATCGTTTTGTATGAGGCTAATAATAGAGATTCTTCCTGTGCATTATTATAAGCCTGGCGGCCCACCGAAGTACAGTTACACTTATTTGCAATATAAACATTTTTTTAAGACATATTACTAGTACATCATGGCTACACCTTATCTTTTTTCACCTGGTTTTGCATTTATATGAATGCTGACTTAATATGCATCTTCAAGATAAAATGCTTTGGGCCCCTTCCATCAGCGGTACAGAGACTTAAAAAAATCTGCTTCTGTTCAGTCTAGGGGTTCTTTGCAGGTTAGAAATATATGAAACTTCATTAGAATTACAAAATATCTAAATAAATCTACATGGTGGTATTTCAGGTAGTCAGTTGAAAAGGACTTAATGAATGAATGAATGCAAGATAATTACCAGTAGCTTTATGTTCTCTGCTTTATATAGGGGGGGACAAGTAGCTCAGGGTTTAGGGATGAGGGCTTTACCGTTTAAGCAGCCAGGCCCATTATAATAAGCTTATTTGGTCTGCAACATGTGGATTTAGTATTGAGTGATCCAGAGGTAAATAGTCTCTCTGACCTCATCCAAATCCTCCTGATAGACGGATGAAAGTATTTTATAAACTTGTCGTTTATAAAAATGAGGCATTCTTTAGCACTGTGGGGGAATTACATGTGCTATCAAATTCACAAATAATTCATTTTTACCCAGGGATGCAAATGTCTTCATTATAAAATATTGCAAATTAACAGTATTTTTTTTTCTTTTCTTATTTTTTTTGGTAGCTATTTCAAAACGTTAACAGTCAAACACATATGCTGAAAGGATCAGTTTAGAGCTGCTTTTTGTCTGTAGGAGCAAACTGGAGTACCCGGCGTAAACCCACACATGCATGCCAACCACACACAGAAGGGCCCGAGTTGAGATTTGAACTGGTGACCTTCTAGCTGTGAGGCAACAGTGCTAAATGAATAAACACTAATATAATCAGACAATTACATCAGAAAGTGTTAATATCAACTTTTCAGATTCAAGCAAATCCTGTGTATGAAAAAATAACTCATCAACCTTTATTAGGTCCATGACCTTTAAATGCTGACATGGGCCAACATTTGTTTCCCTTTTTTTTGTGTGTGATGAATATAAGTTTGAGGAACTTTTGTCAGTTTTGGGTTAATCTGATACAAAACACACCAAATGAACACTAACTTATTTGTTCAAAATACCTAATGTAAAAGATAAACTAATATTGGATTTATATACCTGTGCAGCTCTGTTATACAAAAAGATTCTGATATACTACTATGTGCTGCCTTGCAAAAATACACTATCTACAGTAAATAATGCCCTAGCATCACTATCTTATGCATCTGATACGGAAGTAGGCACAACATGAAGTCCACCATAGACACATGCCACAGATTTTTAAACATATTGAAAAATTTGGTGACATGAATAAACATATAACATGTATATGTACCACTGCTATAAAACTAATTCAAATACTGCTTTCTCTCCTTGGGTTTGGCTTTCTGCATGGATTTGTATGTTCTTCCCATACATGTGTAGATTTCTCCAGGTATGTCAGCCAGCTTCCTCTGAAAACATGCATGTTGATAACTGATCTCTTAGGATTGATGCAACGTATGACGGTGTGCTGTGAACACACTTGTTTAGAATAGAATAGAATAGAATAGAATAGAATTCAACTTTATTGTCATTGCACTGTCACAAGTACAAAGCAACGAAATGTAGTGGTAAAAAATAGATAGAAAGCCACTAAATAGCAGATTCTGGAGAGACACAGAGCCTTGCGTTGTTCACGCGCCGCCATCTTGCACATGTTCTCTGGTGCTGCCTGCCTTCACCCAATCACAGTCCACAAAGTGACATCCCGCCAAACTTTTACATGATCTTGTCTTGATGCAGCACAACACTGGAAATTTTATACACCTGCATCTCAATACGCAGGCACTGCACGAAACGATAAAACCCATGACATCACTAGATGTTTCACAAAATGCATTTCATTTATTTACATTAAGATCCATGTAAAGATAATGCCAACATACAAATATGTTACAGAGTAACAGGAGTTATGGCTGGCTGTAAAATCTAACTCTCCTGTTGCTGTCACTGATTGTATTTTAGCACAAGCCCACAAACGGTATGATTAAACAGAATGTTCTTGAATTACTGTAAGTGAAGAGCCAATTTCTTTAAGTTTGTGCCTGTTTTGTAAACACAAAACACACAGCTAGCATACACTGCTAGCATACACTGCTAGCTGTGTATGCCATAATTAATTGGTGGAGTCAACCTTAATTTAAAAAAGTAGAAGAAATAATGGCCTAATTAGAGTTGGGTTAAAAAATACAGTGCATTAAAGCATAAACAATGTTGGGGTTTTTTTTTTATCTTAACCACTCAGTGCTGGATTACTTAACTGTTGTAGTCTGCTAAACTCAGCAGAAGAGTGTTAGATTTAAAACTCACGCAGTGTCTCTACAGTGTATGTTGAGTGCTAGTCTCAGAGGGTAGGCTCCAAAGAGGAGCAATATTCAAAATGATCAAACTGGTCCCATCTGAAGCCCCTCTGAGAGGTCCAAAGTAATCCTTGAGGTGTTCAACTAAGTGTTCCACTGCAACAAATTCCTTGTTCTGTGTTCTACCCAGCTGCATATCTTCATTTGTCCCCCGACTAAAGCTGCAGACGTCCATCGGCTGTTACCCCGAGGGGAATGAAGGAAGAGCCTGGCAGAGGAAAGACAGGCAAGGAAATAGGAACTTTGAGCAGGAGGAGAAGAGACAGAGTTATCTGCGATCTTATTACGGTGGGAAATGTAAGGGTCCTGATCCAAAGGAATGATGAAGGACTCTGTGGAGGAGGCCTCTGAGAACCAACAAAGACGGCTTTAGTTTCACTGGCAGAATGCATTTGCATAGCTTAGAAGCCAAAGCGTCTGAACCGGGGCTCATGAAAAGGGAACCTCAGCAATTGCTTGGACTTCAATGCAAACGAGAGGGAGCAGGAGACAGAAGGAGTAAGACAGCGAAAAAAGGGAAGCAGAAGTGGAATTGTGTGGGGAGAAGGCAAGAGGAACTTTTTTTTTTCTCCTCCCTCTTCAACAGCACAACACAAATGAGATCAAGGACATCTGTGCATCCCATGGAGGTTGTCTCTGACTGATTTTGATGCAAAGGGAACATAGTGAAAGCGGTACGTCTCCAGAAAAAGTAACAAGCGCAAAGACATTTCCATGCAATCATAAAACTCATGTTTGATTGCAGCTTTCTGATATTAACATTTACACCCCTTTAGCTGTCACTCCCATTACATACAAATGCTATTTGGGATAGTTAACTAGACCACATATTTTGATTTGATCTGATTAAGAAGCTGCTTTGACCAAGTGAAGACAACACAATGGTGAGTAGAGTTCAATGTAATATAGCAATCTATATGAGAAATGTATGTTGAGAAAAGCAACATGAAGAAGGGAAAAATTCTGCAAAAGATAACAGAGGTTGGAAGAAAAAGAGAAAAAAAACAGATGCTGGTTCTTTTGTGGAAACTCACTTTCTCTCACTTTGGCCTGCGGTCATGGTGGGATGACTAGCCTTCATCAATTCTCCTTAATGACTATGGCAGCACCACTTAACACACTGCTATGTGATTTCTTCATTACTGCATCATGATATCACCATTTAGTCAATAGAAATGGCATCAAGTGATCCCCGAGGATAAAAATAACCAGAGAAAATTTACTAAATGTCCCACTCAGATGCTTTAGGGTCCATTTAAAAACCAAAGAAGGGAAAGATGGAGTTAATGCAACAAAACAAAATGCTATAAAGTCGAGTGGCAAAAAACTCAATGGTAACTAAATGTGAAACAATGTACAAGTACAGTGTATGCAATTAGGAATGGATCAGTAAGATCTTCTGATGATATTAAATGTTGACCAGAAATAAAAAAGAAATCATTTTCAGCAGTAATATTCATTATGTTTACCAGGCATTAGTTAGTTTGATGTTAATCTTTTGTCATCAAAATTAAATCTCTATCAAGTGCAGTTGTCACTTGGTCTGGTGACATAATTGCAAGCTACAAGTATAAGATGTGGGTAAGTAGGTTAGTCCTTTAAGCTAGACACTATCTTTGAGACTCTTATTTTGAAGTAAGAAAGGAAGTAGTTCATAAATTGCTCTGTGGTATGTAGGTACCAAATACAGACTACTCAGCATGTCAGAAACCTCAACCACTTTTAAATCATTTGTGTAGCATTTTTCATGCAGAAAAATTAAATGGTGACATAGTGACGTAGTAAGTTGTACCTTTAACATTCTGTGACAGGTCAGCTCCTTTGGAAGACAACTTGTGACTTGTTTATCATTACTAGTGACCAAAACTGTTGATACGATTGAGAAACCTCTCTCTAGAATCCTAAAGGGAATTTAATAAAGAATGAATTGCAGTCTGTTTTTTTTAACCAAAGAATACTTTACGTCATTTGACTGCATTCTATATACTTAAAGAAAACTTTCCATGAACAAAATGAAAAATGCCATCATGTTGTGTCATATTATAGTCACTCACCCACTGCTTTTCACCTGTGATGCTGAATTCCCACACCCACCATATGTCTAAACCTTCTGTGAATCCCCTGGGAGGCAGGAGTACATAAATGTAAATGTTTTGCAACCATCAATAATAAATGTTGACTTTTGAGCCATGCCAATAAATTGCTGTATACAGACAGATCCCCTGGAGGCTTACAGTAAACATAAGGCACATCCAGGTCTTCACCAGTGGCTCCTCTTCATTTGAGAGAATATGCTTTACAAGTTGGAGAATGTAGCCCTTCCATTTTATAAACAATCCTGTTCTTTCTACATAACCTGTTATATACATGGAAGGAAAGAAAGAACCATTCCAAGAGAATCTAAGACACTGTATTGATGAATAAAAGAGGAATTGGCTTTGCTCTAGGGATTTTTCAAGCTGCTCAACATACATGCAAACACTGAGAGTTAAATGCCCAAACAGTTCCATCTGGTGCTCCCCCCCACCTCTCTAGCTCATCCCCTGTCCCTTCTGCTGCTGCTGCTGCTGCTGCTACATAGCCACAAGTCCACACATACCACTCTAGTAACATCACATAAAGCATTATGGGATATGATTCCTTTCTAATCTGCTTGCATCTTCATCCACTCACACGGTGGCATGGACACCATGCTTACACCAAGGATCAACGGCTTTTATCGGACGTTTACGGTATCGGCTCTTATGATTAGTGTCAGCCTGTCAGTTCTCAATGTCTATCGGAAGCTGATGATTCCATGTCATAAACATTAATATTGAGCTAGGTGAGGGCAGGGATTTAGAGGCTGTGACCTAAGCCCTGTTAAATAGCCAGGAAACAGCTCTAAACAGCTTATACTGTATAGGTTGCATTTATTTATAAATGGTTTTTTTTTCAATACATTCTTTTTTAGTTCGACTGTTTATTTGATGTCGTGGGGGGGGTTTGCAATCATTTTTGAATGTAAGGGAAACTGTTTTTGGGCAAATACGTTATATGCACATAGACTAAAATAAAGAGAAGCAATAAATAAAATTTTTGACAGAAACATTCCCCCTATCCATTATTCTGAACACCAAATTTAATTAGTACATTATAATTTTCTGAGTGACAAAGCAATGTAGAGAATATTTGGAGATGTTTGTAATACTCTTTGCAATGCTGTTTTGTTGAAATTGAATGCATGCAAGATTAGGCAAGTTACATATTTAAATATCCAACTGGTTGATCCCTAGTTAGGCCAATGACTGACCAACTGGAAAGTCAAAAATCCAGATTTCTTCCAATCTGCTACCATGTCTAAGCAACATATTTTGTAGAAAAATACTTTGCTTTGTGGGAACAATCCTATTAAGAGAAGAAGACTCAAAGTTAGCTATTTTCAGTATCAGATAGATGTTTACAATAAAATGCCAATACGGACAGAGATATGATGAGATATTAAAAAAAGAAACTGTATTTTCTACATGTTGAGAGACGTCTGCAGTTCATTCAGACTGGGGAGAACAAGATTTTCAGCAGAAAACAAAAAGGCTGAATAAATACAACAACGTTTCTGTCACAGAGCACAATGCATATTGCTGGACGTCTTTAAAAATCTCACAGACTTTAACATTCTTGGGAACACACACAGTGACTGTGGTTTTACTAAATAAATCTTAAACTGTGAACTGATTTATACTTTTTGTTGGTTTTAAAAAGTTATTAAAGTTGCTTTTCAAAGGAACTTTATCACACAAATGGCAAAATATTTCAAACTGTGTTGCTATGTGATAATTGATAAAGATGTATCAAAACAGGCCAAAAATTGGTACAGTTTCTCAAAGCTGTCCACAACCCAGAAATTGAAAATTGACCAAACATATTCTAATTAAAGTATTTGAAAAAGAAATACATATAAGCTCTACCGATGTTTGATGAGTGTTGCAAAGCACTAAAATTACACGCAATATTAATTTCCAGCTCAAGACAATTAAGGCAACTTCAATTTATTCACACCCATTAGCTGAAATGAATGCAATCTATTTTTTGTGTATATCACTTGACAACTTAAAATGTTTTCATCACTTGTCTAGACTTGAGAATGCCTTTGAAATGCAAACTGTCTTCACAAGTTATAATTTCAAAGTTATGAGTTAAAAAAAACAGGTCAAATGCATATAAAATAAAAATCTGATTTCTGTGGCACCTAAAGCGAAAACCGTTACCATAGGAGAAACCTCACCAGCCACAGATCATAAACCAGCATTGTTGTCCCATACATACAGTCACTATTTACAACCATAAGCAGTTTATTATTATGTCACGTTGCATCTTATCAAGGTATCCTCAAACTGCCCACCCTTTATCAATGAAAACATTGATTTGCTTTTTGAGGGGTATTCATTTGGTACACAAAATACTACATTTCAGTTTAGTTCACTTATTATAATTCACAACCAATATTGTCTCAAAATGTGCCTCAAGACGATATTATTCACTTCAAGTTACTCAGGTTAATAGAGCTGGCTTGTTTGTGTAGCCTTAGCAATTTTTTTATTTCTAACTGTTGGGTGATCAACTGTCATTTGAAGCCATATATAGTTCAGATATCTATCTTCAGGTGCAAGTGGAATATAGCAAACTAGATCACAGTTGGCGCCACAAAATACACAAATAGTAGATGTAAGAAGTAGTCCAGTCTAATTGGATCATCCATTATTACTGTCCCGCCTTTTACTGTTTGGCTCATGCCTCAAAACGAAAAAGGAAAATCCTGGTGATCCCATGACAGTTTCTGTCTTCTAAGCCTGAATCTTCTAACTATATATCCCCACGTCTCTACATCTGGCTTTAGCATTTTTGCTTTGGTCAGAGCCACCGTTAGTGCTGACAGATAAGGGCTGGGCACCTCAAGGATTCCTCCATGTCCTCGTCTTGGTGCACATGAATCACTTTGTCCTTGCAGTCCTCCTACAGCTGCCGCTGTCAGTGCTGCTTCTGCTGGCAAGGCTGACGATTCATACCAGATATAATTCGCGACACTAATTGCAAAGGCTTAGGGCAGGAGTTTGCTTTTGTGGTGGAATTCAAGTAGCAACAGATGACGATGCTCACCTCTTATTGAATACAAGCAACAAAAGAGAAAAAAAAAAGCAATCGTCTAAACATCAGCAGTTTGTAGCAGCTACTGTTTTTTTCTCTAGAAATCATGACAGAAATTTCTGGTTCCTTTGAGCTGCATGTGGTAAGAATGTCCCTGCACCTTTCCTTTCTGCAACAAGTCCTTGTAATATAACACCAGCGTTTTACCAGAATCTCTTCTGCAAGAGACTCAGAGATGCTAGACATAAGGAGGAGGTGGGCAGATAGATCCAACACACAGGACTATCACTCATGACGATGCATACCAAGTACCACTGCTCAACAGATTACAGTCCTCAGGATGACTTCCACAAAAGCATTTGGCCTGATGTCAGATAAGGAGTCACATGTGCCATTTTGAATCATAATTAGCAAGGTAGGGGAAATAATAAGAACAATCCCGAAGGCTTCAGAATAGACCAACAGGGTTCCTCTGTAATAACATATAAATGTAACCTACTAAATTTAGCCTGCTCACCGAGCATGGCGAGTGATGGATTGGATCAGAAAAGGGGGCTGCACAACACACGCGATTTGCTGTATAACCAAAGAGGTGGGAAGAGGTGGGGGCTACATTTAGGAAGCTGCAATCTCAAATATGGTCTTTCGGAGCTGGTATGTCAACCATACATGTATTTCCCCTAAACAACAACAGTATGAAAGGACACTGGACGCAATAGGAAAACAGCTGTTCTACAAGGTCACGAAAAAACATGTGGGATAAAACGGACTTACCGTACACTCCTTGGCAGCTGATGCCTCCAACGACCAGCGCCAGCAGCCCCAAAACAGCGACAATTAGATCCATCCTTTCACGTTAGTCTCTGCATATCCAGCTCTCTCAGCGGCAAGAAGTCCTTTCCGGGGCGGTGCGACGGAGGCGCATAGACGCGGCACTTCTTCGTCGACTAATTTAGTCTGTGTGTTTCACAGAAGGTAAGTTGAACAATGTAAATTAGCCGTCAGTGTGAGCTGTCATGTAGGAGAATGAACGAAAATTGCCGAGCGGCACCCAGACGCCGCTGAGGATGTGACGAGGCAGTCGGGTAAGACGCGCGGCCAGGAGCGGGGAGTGAACTGCAAAGAGGCCGGTCTTTAAAATAAATAAATAAAAATAAAAGAAAATATATTCAAAACCACCCGCTTACCTCCAGTGGCCTCTAATATTTTAAACAGTACTCAGTAGAAACACAACAAAAACGAGCGAGGACACACGGGTTCCGTCGAATGTTCGGCACCCGCGGACGTAGCTCATCAAATCCAGCTGTGGTCAGAGCTCGCGCCGCGGATGCTGCGTCGGCTGCGAGCTGTCAGATGAAGCGCTCATCACTCCCCCTGTCGCCGCAAAACAGCCCAATTCTCCCCGTCTTCACCTTTGGATGAAGTCCTCAGTGGCTGCTCATCTCCATACGTACAACCGCGAATTACTGAGTCACATCACGAGCGACACGGCGAGTCGGCTCATCTCTCCCTGTGGCAAATGACGAGGGGAGGGTCCGGTCCTCCGGTCCGGTCGGCTGACGGGTTTTACCCACAGCTCCTCGCCGACGAGACCGCTTTTTAGTGGTTTCCACCGTACCCGAGCCAGTACAGAGCATCAGTCACGTTGCGCAATACGTGCTGTACGGACGTACTGCACACCGAGTGTGGCACCGCAACCGGTCTGTATGGCTACGTCAAGAGGTGCGTTGCTTCCAGTGCTCATCTGTATGGGAGGCTTCACTCGGCGTAAGGAAAGGCATGAGAGAGGCGCAGCTGCTGGATGCTGAGAGAGAGAGAAAAAGAGAGAGAGAGGGAGGGGGAGGAGGAGGAAGGGAGGGAAGAGATGAGCATTGGAATTCAGGAGGTCTTGCTTTAACAGACCTTTTGGCATCACAGCCACACACACGCGCGCGCACACGCAGGTCTGTCTGCTCATGTCTCACCATTTTTCTTCAGGATGCAGAGGTGCCTCTTACAAGTTTCTGATGAGGGACAATAATTCCCACATCACATTGTTTGTATTAGTCTTTCGTTTCATTGGAGTCCCAGGACATAATGCAGTTTGGCCATATAACATAAACCAATTCTCAATTCAATTTTTATTTTATTTTATTTTTTGCCATTGTGCGCCTGTAGCATTTATTTTACACATGCTTGAAGAATCTACGTCTCGGACTAAAATTGTGCAAACTCACCTCTGAATGCCAGAAGCTTGAAAATAAAGGAGAAACTGGTGAAAGTGACTCTCTGTTTAATACAGCTAATGACTATCTGACCAAAATAGCATACCCAGTCCCGTCACAGCAAAACGATAATCCGAGTTCACATGCAATATTTTGATAGGGAGTGTGTCAAAAGCAACATAAATGTTTTAAAGACCTAAGAAGACATGATGTCTGACAATTGTGTGGCATGTTTTTCAATAGGCATGTAGCAAGTAGCTTTAAAACGCACTAATTGATTAGATCAGAAGACTCCAAGGTCCAACCAACCTTTTAACTGGTTTTGAATGAGGATGAGGTCTAATATCGAAATTTTCTCAGCTTAAATATTTTTACTATACTTACTGTTCTTGCGGATGTTGCCAATAACCTTACATTTTATAACTGTCGGTTTTAGTTTTTGTGTAGACAACAGCATGACAATTGCATAACATGTCTATTTTAAATAAATATTACACAATACTTAAATTTTCTCAGAAACCAAATTTTAGTTTTCAGGGACGAAGAGGATCATAGGCTTTAAGTAAAAGAAGGATTGGATAGATAGAAGTCTGGACAGAGCCAATGAACTGACCATATTCTTCAATAGGTTCAGTTCAGGAACAACCTCATCATCCTCTCCTGCCAACAGACATCCCATCCTCCTTTGACCCACAGCTTTTCTGTCAAACCTCAGATGTTTTATTTTCCATTTCAGTCATTGGCTCTTCTGCTTCTACAGGCTTGTCTTCAACCAGATCAGCAGGTGCTGCTGCTCCCATTGCCTCCACATCCCACATTTGTGTCTCTAGAAGTCAAGTGAAGAGGCTTAATGGGAGAAACTGAACCGGAACAAGGCTGCAGGTCCGGATGGTGTCCAGATGAAGGCCTCTGCAGATAAACTCTGTGGGATTCTGCAGCCCTTCTTCAAACTTAGGTTGAACCAAGAGAAGGTTCCAGTGTTGTGGAAGACGTCCTGCGTTGTTCCAATACTGAAGAAAACCCACCAATCCGTCATTAAAGACGGATTGGTGGGTCCATCTTTAATGGACGGACACACCGTCCATTAAAAATGGACTATACTTTAATGGTACAGCTTCTCACAGCAGTACTGTGAGAAGTACAGCTGACTTCTCACATTATGAAGGTCCTGCCAAGCCCACCTGAGTAAGCAACAAGCACATAACAGGAGCCCTCCAGTTTGTATACCACAATGTAGTTGGAGTTGAAGACTCCGTTATGCACCTGCTTCAACAAACCACTATCATCTAGACAGAGCCGGCAGCACTGTGAAGATCACGTTCTCCGATTTCTCCTGTGCATTTAATACAATTTAGCCTGATTTGCTTTGCCAAAAACTTCAGAAGACACAGATGGAGGCCTCCACAATCATTTGTATCTATGACTACCTGGCAAACAGACCACAGTTTGTGAGACTGAATGAACGCGTATCTAACCAGGTGATTAGCAGCACAGGAGCACCACAGGGGACTATACTCTCACCATTACTTTTCACTCTGTACACTTCAAACTTCCACCAGAAGTCAGACTTTTAATCTGCAGAAATACTTAGTTAACTACAGATGTCGGGTTCCCATGTTTTATGAAGTTCTTTTGATTTTATCTGTGAAAGGTGCCACATAAATAAAACAGAAAAATAGGTTCTGTTTTGGGGACTACTGTGGAAGCACTGGAGATTATGATTCTTTAAAAAAAAAAAAAAGAAAGCCCCTTCAGTCAGAGGCATTATGATAATCGTTGTTTTGCAGACTGCTACAGGAGATCCTTTTTGCCCACAGATATCAGCATCGACAAGAGCCTTTGAAAAACCTCAGATAACATGACCTACAATGTTTTATTTCCCTTTCCTTTTTGAAATCGACTGTATTTCATTGCACTTTTTTGAGTTTATAAAAATCTGAAAAAAATAATGAATGGCAATGATTTTTAAAAACTCTTTCCTTTTATGTTGGATTCAGACCTTTTCGCACCTTTAAAGTATGAGCACATTTGATTCCTATTATTAGTTATAGTCCTTAGAAAAAAATAATGTGTCAAACTAAGCAGGTCAGACCCAAAAGAAAACCAAAAATTGGCAAAAAAAAAAGGAAAAAAAAAAGGTTGATGCATCTTTAATTACTATCTTGGTGAGAGATATTAAAACTAAAAGCATAAAAAAGTTAAGGGTTTTCTTAAGCTTTTATTGTATTCAGGAAGACTGGGGAGGTGAAGTTTGGTAAATAAGTGACATTTGAAACTGACATCCTATGATTAGATATTCATTAAATAGTTATTTTTGTAGCTACTTCTCTACTTCTTTCTTAAATTCATTAGATAAAGAAGCATGCATTTAAGAAAGTCTGACCAGATGTATGGACTTCCCACCACCCTCACCTCCCGGCTCCCTTGACGACAATCTTCTTCGATTCAATAGTCAAAATCACCATTAAGATGCACTCTGTGACAAACTCACAGTTTTTATAAAAGTTTTGAAAAGGTACAGCTAAGAGGTTCCCAAATGGGGTCTCAGAATTGCCTTAGGGTTCCTGCAGGCAGATTCAAGGCATTTTCCTCCAAATTGAGAAAATTTGTGTAATTATATTTCCTTTGACCACAGTTAGTGAACAGAAAGCACCGGAACTAACAACCGTGATTATGGCTTTCACTAGAATAAATCTGTGTGGTCATATAGACAATTTCAAAGTACCAAAAATATGGCAAGATTTTCGATTAAATGGGTCTGCAATTATACATTTCCTGTTCAGGGGCGGTTGCCAGTGCTGGCTGATTCTAAAGCTGGATCATTATGTTGTTTCCTAGCAACAGAATTTAAATGAAATGGATTTAATTAGTGTATTTTCCCTGAAATGAAGAGGGGAAATGGAATATTTATTAGACAAATGGGGCAGAATATTTAAGGGCCAGTAGTTAGATCCCTGACCAAAAAATTCAATAAAATAGCTCCAAGCCATAATTGAGTTAGACCAGTGGGAGTAAACATTTTATAGTTTCTGTTGTGCTGTGTTATAAATCTGTTCCTTGTTTTTTAAAAGACCCAAAGTCAACATTTTCAGCTTTGCTTTGGACATTTGTCACTCAATTGAATCAGGCAGAATCAATGGGATGATTCCATTTCAAAGCTTTAGGGTTTTGTTTTTTTTTTGTTGTTGTTTTTTTTGCAAGTAGGCTCTGCCTTTTTGAGAAAATAAAAACCTTTATTAATGCAAACTGACAAAGCAACAAAAAAACCTCGTGTTGACTACTCAAAAACACTCTTTGGAGAAGAGAATAAAGCCACAACTGTGGTAACTTTGGCGCCCTCTACAGGAAATTCCTAAACAAATCAAAAATCAAGCAGTTACCAAGGATAATATTTGTCCCTGATCTATTATGTGGAATACATTTTATTCATTGAAGAAATAAAATTAGATTGAAAAAAGTGACATTTTTTTTGTTATATGATTCCCAGAAAACTGACAAATATAGTTAAACTCAATGAGTATATTGCTGCATTTGTGTTTCAAGAGTTTTCATTGTTTTTTAACTTTTTCAATTGTTGTATATTACAACCAAACACTTAGAAGATCTTACTTGGATATATGTGTGATGACTGTGTATAAAATAGTGCAAAACTAGTTTTTTAATAATTAAAAAATAAATAAATACATCAATTGTTTTGTTTTCTCTACCTGTATTTCGCATCTTGAGAAGTCTATGCTTATTGGCTGTCAATAATGGTTTTGTTTTTGTACAGGTCACAAGTAGTAGTTGTCCTGTCAGCTGATCCTCCTTTCTGAGCTTCTCCAGATTTACTATGTGCCTCTTGGCTCCTTCTTCGATCAATGCTCTCCTTACCTGAACTCTCGGTAGACAGACAGCATTGTCTTGAGAGGTTTTCAGTTATGCTATGATCTTTCTATTTTTTGATAATATTACTAAACTCTACTCTTTGTTATCTTGAAAATTAACTTTTACCATCTCCCAATGCTTCACATGTCTTCATACTCTCCTATCCTGTCTCCATGATTTTGTTCACGTATGGTCTTATCAGTAATCATCTTTATAATACTGCTATATTTTTTTAAATCTTTTCCTCCAACATTTGTGTTTTTCAAGTTGTCTTAGCTGAAATTGAGAACATTAAAACTTTTGACAGTCAGTCAAGTCAGTGAGTAAAAATGTTTGACTTGTCAGCTCCTGCTCACTTTCAAACTTTTGCCGTCACAGTCCGAAACGGCAATAAAAGTGATTCCTTCATTCTGAGTTAAATCAATTAACGTCTGACAGTACTTTTAAGAACTTTTAAATGTCGATTTCCATAAAACAAAGGGAAATAATGTTGGCAAACTTTATTAAGTCAGAAAACGTTCATAGATAAATAATTTATGAGAATTGTTTTTCAGAGTTGTAACCCTTTAAAACAGTAGTGTGTTCCATTCTCCTTCTGGTGTCTAAGTCTGTGTTTTCTTCTTATCCCGTACCTTCTTGCTGCTGATTATGTGTATTACCACACCTTTGCATCACCCACCCGATATGGACCACATTGAACAGACCACAAAGGTTTTTAACTCTGTTTCTGTCTTTTGTGGAGGGGTCTGCTTTTAGCTGTCTGTGTTCACCTCTCACTGTGATGTCTGATGCTCTACAAAGCACTGAAATCGGATCGAATTCTATAACGAGACCCACTGCAAGTACAGAATGGTTATACAGCATGGCAATTTTTGGTTGTTAATGTGGGTTTTTTTACACAAAAGAATGCGTTTGCCTTAATGTCTTCTTAAATTGAGTCGGCTGCGTTGTGAGGTTTTAGAAGCAACAGAAAACAACAAGATGTGACATTTTGGGGAAGGCCTCTCCAGGCTTATGAATTTGTCTTCAAACGCAGTCTAAATGTCTGTGTGATGTCAAAGTGAAAGGATGAGTTGGCCTCGCTGTTGCACTGAGTTGCTGTGACTGTCCAGGAAGAGAACAGCTGAGCGTTGTGGCTTTGGTACTCTGACAATATTCTGCTCCGGTTGGCTTCGCACACGAGTGAATCTCAAATGGAACAGCAGGTATTTTTTCCATCTCGGTGCGATGAAAGTCATATAACAGCCAGCCACCTGTGGAAACAGTTCCACTGGAGCTCAGAACTTGTCAAGCAAATTTCATTTTCCCTCCCCCCGATCCCCATGAGGTTACTGTTGTGATGTTTGATTTATCAGCATGAATAACACGTCAAAAGTGAATCGTTACTTCAAACAAAGAAATACAGTTTGGCAGCGGAGATGCAAGATAAGCATTACATACAGTATGTTAAGTGTTCATATTCCAAACAGATGTAAAGATCAAATTAATAGAAATTTCTTTCTTTTTTTTTCTTCAAACAATAAAGTTGGGATGCCACAGTGCTGTTAAATGTTTTAAAAAGCAAACTGAAGTGGGGGTGGGGAAGTAGCTTTCAATTTTTGATTTAAATGATCTAAACCTACCTGTCGCTGAGCAGAAAACATAATTGCAATGAATGAGTGGCAAACCAGTGTTTTTGGTTTTAGTTTCATAAGTCAAATACCTGGTTATTTCCAGACACAGAGCAAATTAATCACGTAAAAAGAATCTTTCAGATGACATTAAGTGGGCTAAAAGGTCTGAAAAGGCAGCCCAAAATTTAATGTCGCTTAGGAACAGATGAGGAAGAAAATCACTGGCATTTATCAGCCTCTACAGGATAAGGAAGTAATTTCTAAGACTTTGGACTCAGTGACACCCATGAAAAGAAGTCTAATCATTTCAAACTATCAGTAGAGGAACGGGAATGACTGACCTACTTATAGTACTGCCTATCAGTTCATAACCTCAGTTATGGAAGGTTTTTGCTTAAAGGGCGGCACAACCAGGAATTAATTTTACAAATTGGCACAAGTTGGTTTGGATAGCCTTGTTTCTCCTCACTGTAAAGGCAATCCCCATTTGAAAAATAAATATTGTACTCACTGAGGTTATATTTAAAGTTTGTTTCATGATCTAAATTATTTAAGTATGATCAAAAAGAAAAACAGCAGAACTCTGTAAGGTGCAAATACTTTTTCACTGCCAAGTAGGGGAGCAATCAGCAGATCCGACATTGATGCAATTTCTGCGCATGCCTGACTCTCTGCACTATAAACACTCACTATGTGGCAACATTGTTGAATTTCTCTCACAAAATAAGTCCTGTTCATGACAAGAAATTGTTTTTCAAAGATTTAAAAAAAAAAAATAGTTTTTGTGATCTGCTTCTATCTTAGATCCAAAAATGACTTTCTTCCGGATTTTGAGGGAAAAAATTTGGAGGAAACATGAGCAATCCTCAGAAAAGAAAAGAGAAACTCCAACGGATGGAATAAATACAACTTTAGCAAAACAGAAATGACAGATTTTTAAAAGTTTAATATGAGAGTCTTCTGTAAAATATGCCGTGTCTACAAGCTACAGCTAAAAACTATTCATGGAGCCGAGTCAGCAGAAAACAATGACACAGCAAACACTGGAAATAATTGATTGAGTAAACAATTCAAAAACCTATTCAGTTTGATCTGTGTTTACTACCAAACTTACACCTTCTTGACAACAAAAGCAATGAGCGTGGATTGAATGTAAATAAGTTCTGTGTAGTAATTTAAAAGTCATACAATTGTCATGTAAGTGGGATTAAGTGTTAAATACATCATATGTGAAAAGTTTATTTGTATCAGTAATTCAAATTGAAATGTAAAACTTGCATATTCCACTGCATTTATTTCAAGGGTTATTTAATTTTAATGCTTGTAGTTTACATGGGACAAACTACCAAGCTATCAAAAAACTACCAATATTTCACAAGATTAATGGAAAAGAGAATATTAATTTTTCCAAATATTACCTACTAAACAGTATTTGCATATACTAACTTAGTTGGGGCTATTTTTACATGACCTAAATCAGATGATACTGCGTAGTTTTTGCTGTATTGATAATTCAGTTCAAACTTTCCGAGAAAATTAACATCGGGTTACCATTTGTGCGGCATAATTTTCAAACAGAATTAGCACTTAAAATAAATCACCCTATATGCAATGGATGCAGATATGAATTTATGTGTTTTTCTTTAATTGAATCGGTTACAATAATATTCACATTAACTGTATGACTGCTTAAGCTTGATTACTTTTACATGTGATTCTAATTTCATGTCTCAAAATAAAAAAAATGGGAAAGGGGCATGTTTACTACCGTTTCTTTTTTTCCTACAACAACTTGCAAGCAAACGCAATAGCTTTAAAAGTGAAATACTGTCCAAATCTTCTCAGAGAGGCAAACTAATTAAAATTATGTCCATGTAAGATATCAGGTAGTTTGTTGGGCTTTGAGGCAACAAATGTTGCTTAAAAATATGAGGAATAGGTAATATATGTTTTTACTGTCAGAATACGATTTGTAGAAACAATGGCGGTTTCAGAAATAAAAATAGGTAGTCTTACTATGAATGAGGACAGTGTTTTTATACAAAGTTTTATAGCCCCAAATTCACAGAATTTGGAAATATCTGCATACTGTACTAAATGGCTTTAATCTGAAGTTCTTGAAACAACAGTCCACCAAGAACTGACCTGATTACATCAATAAAACAGCAGCAGAGGCTCAGGACTCTTCTAGAAACCGTTCTGACTGATCATAACAGAGTTCAGCTCCAAAATGCGTTGAATGTACATATAAAGAGAAACACTGCATGAGCTCTGCAGTTTCCTCAGAGTCGGTTCAGTTTAGGATGGGCTGAAGTGGAAAATTGTTCTGTAAGCTTATGAATCACCAACTCTTATCTTTTTTTTTTTTAATGATGGAGGTCACATCCTTCAGGCTAAAGAGAAGAAGCACCAACCGGCTTATTATCAAAGCTCAACTCAAAAGCAGGCATCTGTGATGGTGTGGGGATGCATTAGTGCACAAAGCATGGCTGACTCACAACATCTGTGAAGACGCTATTAGGGATGCATCGCTCACACGCATCGCATACACACGTTTAGGACACGCCATACCTGACCCTTGGCGTGTTGTGAGACTAAGTTATACAACAAAAGGGAGGGGTTGTGGCATTAAACATGATCAGAAATCACAGTTATGACTTGCCTGAGATAATAAAACACTGGCGTTACTGTAAACCATTCTGCAGAGTTACATCAACACTATGCCGAGTCTATTTGGTCCTTATCAGAATTAGTGTCAATTTCACTCTTTTCAGAGTTATTTCAACAAGAAATTGAGTAATTTTAACACTTGAAAAAGTGATAACTACTCAAACTATTTTTGAAATAACTTTGTAAGAGTTAAATTAACACTAATTCTGATTAGGAGCAAATAGACTCGGCATAGTGTTGATTTAACTCTGCAGAATTTGTTGTGAAGGAGTCATACAGCTCATCATCTGTCCGTCCCCTCGGGTGGGGGCTCAAATCACAACCTGCTACTTCTCCAGCTTCGGGATAAAGCCTTTGTACACAGGACAAGATGTGACACGCACAGTGAAGAGACGGTGTGAGGAGGCTGAAGAAGCTCTGAGGGACAGTTTCAGTGCCACGGGGACGATGCCAACTTCTGTGTGGACAACACTATGCCCATCAGGAAGGTACCAGTAATAAGCCCTAGATTAGCTCTGAAACTAAGGCTCTCCTCCAGAAGAAGAAGAGAGTCTCTAGATCAATAATCAGTGTTTTGTTACAATCTTTTACAGCAGGGGTGTCAAACTCCTTTCCGTTTCGGGCCAAGTCAAGATCATGAACGCTCTTAAAGGGCCGGTTGTGCCAGAATGTATTGATAAAACCTGTTCACAAACTGTTAAAATATCAATGAATTCTTAACCTTAAATAAGATTATTGAACGTCTTCTCAGTCCCTCCAGGATTTTGATTCTTTTTGTGAGCTTTCCAATAAAAACCGAAGTGTTTGTGCTACTAATGCAGGAATATTTGCGATACTTGAGCTTATTTATGACGGTAAATGCGACTTCTTATTACTCGCTTTATAAATCATGGACTATAGTCTGACATCAATTAATGCTGAGGCAGGTGTTTAGTACAACTAAGTAAGTTTTTGTCAATTTTTGAGAAAAATCTAGAATAAACATATGCATTAGCACAAAAAAGTGCAGGAATTTGTTGATTTTGTGTGAATTTCCACGATAATTTTTAAGAAACTGGAGGAACTGATTGAAATAATTTGGCAGGAAACAAATATATATGCACTTTTTGATCTTTAGTGTGAACTTGCATACCTCGATGTTGTCGTAACACCAGAATTTTTCCCCTCTGGGAAAATAAAATCCATTTCTGCTCCATTCTTGGCTAAGAATCAGACAAGGGAAAAGTCTGACAGACACTGAATCTAAGCCAAAGCCTTTAAAAGCTTTGGTTCTCATTGCGTTGGATTGTATTGGACCGCGTAACCGTTTGTTCATCTAATCTACACATTTCCAGGACGTGGTTTTGTTTTGCCTCTGTGTGCTTGTGCTAGACACCAGAATCACGCCTGGCCAGCGAGATTACTTCTTTGACTTCTTTGTGATGCGGTTCAGAACACCAAGTGAGGAACCCAGGACATCCGGGTGTCAGGAAACGAGGTACAAGCTGGTTTGAGGGTGACCTTCCCGGCCAAACAGCAGCTGTGTGTTGACACATTCACAGCCGACAGAGGAGGTAGCTGAACCTGCAGAGGTCTAAATTTGGTTCCCAGTAGGATGTGACAACACTGTCGTATTTCCAACCAAAGTAACACACGCTTCAATTTTATTGTGGCAGTTTGAATTGGCCAGAGTCGATTGTGTTTTCCAAAGGTGCCAAAAGTAGCTAAAGTTGGAATTTATTCCTTCTTTTTTTCCCCACTGAAAACTTTTTAAAGCTACTTCAAGTGCTTGAAACTCCAAAATACACAAATAAACCTTTCAGGTTCAGTTTTAGAAAGAGACATTTATTTGATTAATTTCTGAATATTTTGGTATTAAAGAGGTTTGTTGATGTGGTGGCAATTGCAAGGCACTGGTGTCAACACCCCTCAACCGCCTCCTCCACACACACACACACACACACACACACACACCTACACACACCTACACACACACACGCACAAAAAAAATCTTGTGTTAATTGGACTGATACCACATGTGTTCTGCGCTGACATTCGCTGTTCAAAAAAGCAACTGACTCCAGCTCTTTCACATAGACTAGCATTATGACTCCACGCTGAAAAGCAGACCTTGGTCTGGACTATAAAAATGAACACCTCTTGTGACAAGCGTGACATGTGTTTCTGTTGTACAAGTTTTAATTTTTTTATTTATTTTCTCCACATACACACCGCCTCACCCCCCAAGTAGCGGCAATCTGACACACTCAGTATTTGCAGCAGCAGGAAGCCTGTCAGCTGTATTTATACATGTAACTGGGGTTGAGAGGAGGTGGGTCTCACAATGAGCTGCAGGGGTTTGTGGAAGCAGGTATGGTGATGCAAACACAATTCAGAAACCGGATCCCTTTGTTGTGGCCTCTGGTGGGCATCCGTTGGTGGTCCCATGCATGTTGAATACGCAGTGAAACAGGTGAAGTGGTTTGAATACACTGCGCATTTGAAGCCTTTCAAAAGCTTGGCAGGATCTCATGAAACATAAAGACCTCGTGAGGGTGGTGCAGACATTCTTATAAGGCTAAACTAAGAAATAATATTACTTTTTCTCTTCTCCTGCTAATGAATAGCTTTTATTACACCTTCAATTGTATATGATGATTAAACCCTCCCTGAATTAATTCAATTCTTCAATCTTTATTGTGATTGAAGGATGCTTCTATGTCTCCTTTAATTCAGCCGTACTGCAGCTTTCCATTTTAACAAGGCAGAGCTTCCTAATGGCCTATTGATCAGCTGTGCTCCCCAGTGATTCGTCCCAACTCATCCAATTGATTCTGTCACGGCCATTTTGGTGAGACAGCACAGAGTTAACATGGCTCACTAATTAAGCTGCATGAACTTGCGCGTCTAATTAAAAGGGCCTGATACCTATTCTGTGCAGGCTGCTGAGATTTATTTTATGTGGATGACTGGAAGTATGTGCGTCCCGTCGAACGGGCATCTGACGATGAGTGAGTGAATTAATAATGAAATGCACAAAGAGTGGACTGGTCAGTAGTTCACTTGAGCTTTTTAGGTTTCCATTCAAACAAACAGTCTCCCATCTCGAGCTGATCCAAGCAGGACGATCTAGATCACAGATGTCTGAAGTGCGGCCTGTGGGCCATCTGCAGCATTTTGAATGTTTTTTTGTTTTTGCACCCCTGGCTGCAGCTCAGCATTGATACAAAGTTGAGCACTTTAGCACAGGCCCTCTGCGCATATGGATAGTCTTAAAAAGATACTTTTTTGTTCACGGACAAATTACAATCTCAGAAAACGCTTTGACTGAACAAAAAGCACGTGTTCTTAAACAACCACACTTTTAATTTTGTAGTGAGGACATTCAGCAAGTTTTCTTCAGCAAACTGTCAAAGCAAATTCTTGAACTTTGCTAAATGCAACAAACATGTTTAAAGAACAAGTGACTCACATGTTGCTCACTTGAGAATCTTTTTCTCCTCACCAAGTTTCCACTACAACTATTAGATGCATTTTTAAAATCAATTCTCCAAAATGCCATAAAAAATAAAAAAATAATAATTCTGTACTACCATCACAAATGTAAACATCTAGATTTTGCTCAACTCTGCAAGGGATTCTAAAATGTGAACTTCCTACTTTCTATAAAGTGTGGAGGAACATCAATGATGGTGTAGACTTGTTTCCCTAACAGGTTTACTTGGACACTTTGGAAATTAAATGCATTGAATCACAAATGCTTTTGTAACCAAGGATCCGGCTCGGATTCTTGAAGAAAAATAGGTCAAGTGTGCTTTCAGAAAAATATTGATTCAAAAGTGCATAAATAAATAATGTTGGTTTGTTTTTGCTATTGATAAAAGCACGTACTACAAGAATAAATATGTCCACCTAAACAATGAAATGCTTCTACAGAAAAAAAAATAAAATAAATTTTGATGAATAAAATTTCCATGAATGCAGCTATTGACAAATTGATATTAGGTTACAGAGGGATTTTTATGTCCTTGTGCTATAACACATGAATATTTACACTCAACAATGAATATTTAGTATTTTCTATATGACTGACTGCAGCATGAGAGATGTTCCACTTTTCAGCACTCTTCCACAGAGCCATCCTATAGCTCTTCAGTATTTAAATAATGGCAAAGTGAAATACGATATTTGTGCCACATTTATTTACGATCACAATGAAGAGTGATTAAGTTTTATAGCGACATAAAAAGATATTCTTTAATTGTGATCAGCCTATGATTATAAATCTCCCCGACATAGTAAATGCAGCGTCCCGTTTTAGTATTCAGCATTACTTGGCTCGGTGTCTGAAAATATAATTATCTCTGTGTAAAGAGGGTAAAGTGAAGCCCGTGTTTGCCGCGCGAGGCCAAAAACATAAATCTCGAGAACAGATCTCATTCTGGGCACATTCATTTCACAACACACTGCACTCCGCAGACAGTAAATTACATTACCAACTTCAGATCAAATTGAAGGTAAAAATGTGATAGAGGAAGTCCTCATTTGCACTGCTATTGGTTTGTTTTTGAGCGCGCCTGAGATCGGGTCTAAATTACATGCTACTGCAACCTTTCCCACTCAAAAGGCCACTAATAATTACTGTTTGTACCTGTGAGAGATATAATTGGCTGCTTCATAAAAAAAGACACAATTACACTGTAATCATCTCCTTTATCTAGAGCAGATCATGTGCCTGATATATGTGGAAGCCACATTGTGTCTCTGAGCTCTCCCTGAAGCCACGGTGAGGTCAGGGCTGAGTAAAGCCTTAGGTGTGAGTTAAAATACAAACGGACAGGATTCAGTGTAAATAGAAATGAAAAAAAAAAAAAGAGCCACAATCAGGTTAGGCTGACTTACAAGCAAACAAATTAATTATAGATGAACAATGAATATTGCATACTGCTCTCAAAATTGTCATTACTTCTGCTTCATAAGCCGACAGATTTGATTTACGCAGCTGGATGTTCACGTCCATAAGAGCTGAATTCTCATCACTTTTTTTTGTGTGGAGACATGCAGCAAACAAAAAAAAGAGCAAAAAAAAAAAGAGAAAGAAGAGAATGTATTTTAGTTTTACTGGAAACAGAAAATAAGTTTTACAGTAAGCTTAGTTTGTATTCCGACAAAACGCATGTGAAAGTGTTTTGTTTTTTTCTGCAGCATCACATCACAGTCTGTCTGTAATCTTTTATCCGATATTGACCTCTGATGTGCAACACTTTAAAAAGTAATCGAGTGGGCCAAACAAAGCCTGAAACAGCCACTGCATGCATCCAGTGGCTTTTCTATTTCAAACTAGGGTTTAGATTGTGGGGTAATAACGGATCGGCCACCTGCTCTCCCCAACTTGTTTTAAAACGTTATTTCCAAGGGAAATAACGTCCTTATTTCCAAGGCGGCTTCAAATAAACACGTGATTCCAGAGTGAATGCCAAGGTTTGTGCTTCAGCCCCAGGATTTGGACGCCACATGCAGGTCATTTTTAAACTGTGAGTAAAAATGAGGGAACTCAAAACACCTGTACAACTGAAGAAATTTGACCCTGTGGAGAAACAATTTATACAGTTTCATTAGGATCCTGCTGCAGAACAATTAAAAAAACTAGCGAGATCCTAAAGATTTACAGATATCACTTGTAGAACAATTGGAACTGAAGGGTATTAGATAAGAACGGACGAGAATATTAGGCAATAAATAAACCAGTTCCCAAACTATCCACAGGAAACAATACACTGGAATCCTAAAGGTTTTATAAAAACACTATAAGATGCCATTGTTTGCTAAGGGTTTCCAACTCTGAGCTCTGGAAGAGATTATTTTTCTTTGAACCTCCATTAAACATCCAACCTTCTTTGCGGTGACAAGGAAAGTTGTCACCACAACCAGTTCTGTCATTGTTCCAGTTGTTGACATTATTGTGCTGTACATATGAAAGAGTTAGGTGAGATTCATTATATTTTTTGAAACAACTTCCTGATTTATGAAAATACAAGTACATTTATACATGTTTTCCTGTCTTCTCAATTTTGCAGAGCAGTTAGGAGAAATTGGCCTCTGAGTAATTTTATATTTTTATGCCTGATGTATTGTTGTGAAGTAGGACCCCTATGTTGAGAGTGGCTTTGGTAATCTAATGAAAAATGAACAAAAACTCACAGGGAGCCAATGCAGATAAAAACAAAAGAAAAAAGCAGGAATCCGTGTGCAAAAAGCGACAACATATAACAGGAGGAACCAATGAGGAGTGAGAGTAGGAGATGTGTTTACTGTGAGAGTGAATTCTGGAACAATAGACCGGGGCTGATTGGCTAACGGGTTGCAGGCGTGAAGAGAGTGAGCAGACTGAAGAGAGAAGAAGAGAGAGAGACACAATGAAAAAATAAACATATTTAACCTAGAATCACTAAGAAGAACTGAACTGAAGTAAAACTGAAAAAAGGCTGATCTAATCAAAACAAAACATGAGACCAAGTCAAATGAAAAAAAAACAAAAAAAAACAGGAACCAAAACTAGAATCAAATAATCAAACTCAAAACAACCCAAACCAACCAAAGACCCGACAAAAACAGGAAATTATAGTTTGGTACATGTGAAAATGAGCATTTAAAAGTTTGAGTGCACAATATCAAAAGTAAAAATATAGAAAATGCATCTAAGTAGTTACCATGATGGTACTGATTGATTTGCTAAAAACATTTGTTGACATGAGATCAGAGTGTAAAAAAAAATCAATAAAAAAAAATCAGTGGTAATCAAGAACACTGCGAGTTTGTCCAGACTTCACATCATTAGTTCTTTGAGCTAAAAAAATAAACTTTTCCCTGAAGTGAAACACAAGACAAAACTGTGATATCTAACGCCAAATACTACAAGTTTTGGTAACACTTTATTTGATTGGGTGTGCATAAGACTGACATGACCCTGTCATAAACATGTCATAACACCTTTAATGAATATGAAGGAGTCTTTATGAATGTTTATGCCTGTTGTCCTGAAGGGTCATTTGGTAAATAGTGACACTTTTAATGCAAAGTTAACAGTTTTAGTGTACTTTTAATGCAAGTTTTCATGTAATTTTGTATTAAAAGTATCATTATTTACAGAATAATGCAAAACTGACACTTCAAAAGGACTCATAATACAAGTTTTAATGCAGTTTTTGTATTCAAGTGTCACTATTGACCAAATAATCCAAAATTGACACTCTTGATGGACTTTTAACATAAGCTTTAATGCAACTTTGCATTAAAAGTGTCATTATTTACCGAATGACCCTTCATGACAACAGTCATAGACATTCATAAAGACTCGTTCAGCGTCATGACAGGTGTCATGTCATGTTTATGACAGTGTCATGTCAGTCTTATGCGCACCCTGTCAAATAAAGTTTTGCTCAAGTTTTAGCGGCACTTTTTAGGTCTGCAAACAAACAAACTGTGAATAGCTTCAGAGCTCAGTCTGATTTTATTTACAGCATGAAGGAGCAGAAGTTGAATTTTCACCCCTCCTTGGATTTGGGGGAATTCAAATGCTACGCTATCCTCCGTCACATCATAAATACGCACGCAGAGCTCATTTGCAAATTAGATTTAATCTTTTTGGACATGCTGGTGTAAATTCCATTTGAGATAAACGTTGCATTGTTCCTCAGACTGCCGCAGTCGGAGGCATGTAGTTGGCATGCGCGCAACTGCACTTCGCAATTCAGATAATGATGCACCAAGCGAGGTTGCATTTGGATCCGGTGGGAGTGGGAGAGCTTTGTGTTTCTTCGGTAAGTATGCAGTGATTTCACATCATCATCAGAGACACTTTCGGGGTGCCGTTTAATTGTTGGGCAGGAATCCAGCAGTGTAGGCTGCTATACCGCTAATGAACCGAAATTGCTAAAATAAAATGAACACAGACTCTACAAGCAGGGAAAAGAGAAAAGGAATGCAATACGTGCTACTGTGCTAGATTTGACAGCTTTGTAGCTGTTTGTCTGCATGTAGTCTCAAACTTATTTTCCCGATATGTTTTAAATCACTTCAAATTTATCAGATATCTGTGAAGGGAATGAAATTACAAAAGGACTATTTAACGTTCTATGAAAAGATGAACTGTGCGACACAAAAGGAGCATTTTGAAACCAAACCTGTGGAATCGGTGGTAAGATTCGAACATTCAAGTTCACAGATGCTCTTCATCAAATATGACGGTGCTTACATTGAGGATGTGAAAACTTTAGTTGCTAGACAGATATATGAGTATAAACACACCCCAAAATAGTGGTGGTTTTCAGTACAAATACACACCAAAATGATATAGTTATATCTGAAATTTAAAAAAAGAAAATTAAATGTAGTAGCATTTTCTTTCCGCTTCACAATGATGCACTGCTTTGTGTTGGTCTGTCACGTGAAATCCGAATAAAACACTCTAGAGTTTTTGTGTTTGGAGCATGATAAAAAAAAAGAATAGAAGTTCAAGCATGTCAGGTATAAAAATCTGCCATATTTGAACATACAAAGCACAAGTTCATAAGCCGATATCCACAGTTAATCTGCACGCAGGCGTTTGATGCAAAGGCTCTTTTTCGTGCAGACAGAAGAACCTGCGAAAGTGTACTTATCTCGTTGTCAGAGGGGCTCGGCTCGGGCGCGGGGAGTAGGTGTGCTGACGTGGAGACGCCGACCTCTCCGGAGAGCACAGCCCAGCAGAACAGCGGCGTGAATTATGCTGTGACACAAGTTCAGCGTGCTGCCCTAAGCACTGCTGACCAGACACATCTAATGGGACGTGCAGGTGCCAGGGAACATGGTGAAACACGAGGAGGGCTGCTTAATAAACAGATAATCACATCAGTCTCCCTCTGTTCTCCTCTGGCTGATTAAGGCCTGCTCAGGCTTGCGTTTCCTAATGAGCAAAAGCACCGTTATTCTCGCCGCAGGAAGCTGACCGCAGTGGCACTTAAATGCATTTCACTCCTACAAAGGTTCATTCGCTGCTCCGTTGTCTTCATAAACGATCCTCAAAATAGTGCGGCTCGGCGAACGCCTGGCGTATGTGATTGCAGCTGCAGATGAGAGTACGGGTAATGGAAGTGAGCCGCACTCAGCTTCTCCACAGAAATCAGCGAACTAATGTGACGAGGGACAGAGATGACAACAACAGATTTAACATCTCAGTGAACCGGTGAGGATAGCACAGCCTGGCAGCTCCCATCTTCTCTCCTTGCCTGCCTAAGCTGTGCCTTCGCCGAGGCGGCCTCCCCGGTGATGATGGCCATGTCCCTCCCCGGTGGAGGGACATGGCCAGTTGTCGTACCGTTGGATGGGAGGTGTGGTGGTGGTGGTGGGGGGATTAGAGGGAAGCCAGCGTGAACTGTCAGAGCCCTGCCAGGGACGCCGAGGAGCCAGGCAGTGTTCCCTCTGCTCAGCAGGACGAAGATACACACCTACACACATATTCATCGCATAGAATGTGAGAAGCTTATACTCCCTGTTAACTTTCCCAAGCCCATCAGTTCGTCCATATATATTATGGCTATACATAAACGGTAGATATAAGACATAAGATTAATGAGTGAGAATTCATGTGCTTTGAAACAGAGGCAGTGGGACTGATGGCTTGGACCTCAGCTACACGATACATGATACGACTCAGCTTTTTACAGAAAATGCTTGTCTCTTGGATACCAGGAAGGATTTTTCTTCCTTCTCTTTTTATTTTTATTTTTTGCACCTGTGAGAACAAACTTAGCATGTAGACCTGCAAGGGTAACTTGACGTACAGTTGAAACCAGATTTTCACGCACACCGAAAAAAAAAAAAAAAAACAGACACTTACAAATATTTTTTCTCACTGTCTGTAGTTAAAGTCAGACCAAACATCTTTTGTTTTAGGTTGGCTGGAATTACCAAAATAATTTCTACAAAGCTTACAAAGCAAGATTTTATTTTATTTTTTTTACTTTCTATGAAAGTTAGCTGGATTTCTGGCCCATTCCTACTGACAGAGTCAGGACAATCAGGTTAATATGCCTTTTCAGCAGACATGTTTTCAGATCTACCCTCAACATCTCCATAGGATTGAAATCAGGGCTTTGTGATGGCCACACCAAAACATCGACTTGTTCCATAAGCCTACCACTTCGGCTATATGTTGAGGATTATTGCCCAATTTCGCTGATGTCTTTAGATGTTGCCCCCTTCAATATTTCCACATAATGTAATTTCCTCATGAGGCCATGCATTTTATGAAGCGCACCAGTTCTTCCCGCAGCAAAACAGACCCACAGCATGATTCTGCCACTAACAGGCATCACATTTAGTACGGTGAGAACATTTTTCCTGTTTTTCCTCCAAAGACCAGCTGGATTAGACTACAGATGTGCCACATGTTGGCCAGTACAGTTTCTGCTTAGAATGGAGACAGGACAGAAGCAACACCTTAACAAGAGTAACTTATTTCTTAGGCAAGGCATCCTGTTGCTTGTGACGGGTTCTGCACCCCTCCCAAGATGTTTCTGACCTGAGGAGTTTGTAATCTGCATACAAATGTGGACGAAAAGTGCAGCCAGTAGAGAAAGAAACAGGAATGTCACTGTGCCCCTCGCCTATTCAATAAATGCTCCGGTATAGGTGCAGTAAAGCAGTCCTACAACATCATTGTGCATTGTTCTTTTCTCTTTAGGCTTACGTCTGTGAAGCCAGAAATGTGACAAAAAGCTGCAGTTTTGTCACATTTATTCAAAGAAAATGCATTCTTCCATATTTAGCTGGTTAGCAAGAGTTTGGTTGCTGTAATGACAATGAAGTTTTTTGTTTCTTTAATTATTGAAAAAGTATCATTTTTTAACAAAATGTAAATTAAAATCATCAGTTATTTGCTGTTTTTGTCCTTCATTCTTACTTTTTTAAATTATTATTTTTTTTATCTTTTAAGAGGTGGTTGTGCAATTTACAAACAGAAACAAACATTTTTGTTTTTTTAAAAAAAAAAAAAAATACTTCTGGGGGCATTAGTATTATTGTGCATGGTTTTATAAACTAGTTTTTTCCTTAATTAGTGTGATCCTTTTTTACTCTGCAACTTTAGAACCTTGATATTAATGTTTTTTGTTTGCTTTTCTTTCACTTGCTTTCGTGCAATTTATCAGAATTAAAATTCTCGTAGCTGTTAGTTCAACTTCCACAACATCAGCCATTTGTGCTCATTATGGTAGCAGTTTCCAATTCCTCCTAACAAATTGCGAATCCTTTTGGACATGCACCAGTTGCTTCCTTACAACTCTCTTCCGCTTTATAACATAAGCATTTGCTTATGTCATGTCAGTCAAAATGAACAATACTTTTGAATCCTGCACAATCATCCCCTATAAAACTAACAGACCTGATTTTATTGCTTGAGTCATTAAGAACAAGAAATGTTTAACTAGTTATCCAAAAAAATGAATTTTTGTGCATTTCTTTGTTGTTCTTTACTGAAAATGTCTCCCAGATGGAACATTTTCTCTCAAATGAACATCAGCTTTTGCTGATGATGCTGTTTCCAGCTGCGCACAGCTTTAGTGAAAGGGTGTTTCTCATATTTGTTGTAAATAACTTTGTACTTTGCTTTTGCTCAATGCTGTGAACAACTTGCAACTGCAAAGAGCAAACGGAGTACAACTGTAAGACATACAGATTCAGTGGCTGCTTGAAAAGAGTCAAGAAAAATATGTGACGTAAAACCCTGCATTAACCTGGTTTTATCATAAATACTTAAATAAAAAGTATGTATCCTAGTATGGCTAGATTTTACACTGTATTGCTTTATAGAGGAAATTTGACTGACTTATATATAGATTTATATATATATATAGAGAGAGAATAGATAGAATTTATAAATAGGGTTTCAGATTTCAAATGTAAATCTATGGTGCGACTGTGGGAGCAGATTGGCAAGTGCTTCCAGACCTTGATGGGATATTCATCAAGTTGTAGATACGATCTTTCAGTCAGGGCCAATTTGATAGAATCACTCATGTGGGTGAAACATAATCTGGAGCAGCATCTCTTAAGTATGTCCCCCACTTTTTCCTCAGTAACGCACAGATGAACATGTCGCAGGAACCTCACCCTTTGAGTATTTATTTTTTTTTTTTTATGTTTGTGGCATCAATGCAAGCTGAAGTTTTACAGCAAACTGCTGTAAAATTGCAACTTATTTGTAAACATTATGTTCAAGAAGTGCTTTTCAACATTTTTTTTTCTCCTGGATTAATAAATTGATACACTCCTCTTTCTTCATTCAAGCCTTCCTTGCTATCTGTCCACTTATCAGTCCGGTCCTGTCCATCCAAGGACCCGTCTTTCTGCCCGTCTCTGCAGTCGTTACCGGGGTTATGTGTAGTGAGGCTGAGCGGACATTACATGGACCATCTATTTGCCAGATGTTATTGCTTACATGCTGGTGATTTCATAAGGTGCTGTGACAATTTTATTAACTTGGTGATGGTGTGTGGAGTCTCTCTTTTTATTTTTTTTCTCAGAGAATATAAAATTGGAGAGGCTATGCGGGGTTCGGTATCAGCAACCTGGTTGCATTAGCAACACTGAGGCAGAATACATCACCGGGGGGAATTACTGAGCACAATAGACATGGCAGGATCCTTCTACTCAGTTTTAATGAGATATGCCCGGCTCATACTTTCTACAGTCCCGGGCTGCAGCTTAATGAAAAAGCACAAGGACAGCGCGGTGAATTGTTCCCGACAAGAACCCTGATCTGTTAGAAATCGGGCTGATTTTCCTATTTCCACACAGTGGAGATATGTATTTTCAAATTGAGAAACGTGGGATAATATCCGACCAATCCCATTTTAGGAACATATCGTGGTTTAAGGACACTCGTACTGTGGGGTTTGAAGAGGAAACAAATTTCAGGCACAGTCGTGTGGTTAATGGAGCTCCATTGAGAGCAGGTGAGTAGGGGTGATAGCCCTTCCTTGATCATATTAGTCACATATCGATCTTCCTCCTCTCTGTATGTTTGCTGAAGGTCAACAGAAACCCGTAAACCTGTTGGCAGCTCTTCCTCCCGCTGCTCATCGGCATGGAGATGTTGTGCTCAATATAGGACTTTTGTGATTGCAATTGTGGGCGAACAATTGCAATTTACAAAACAAAACTTTAGCCACAGTTTACAACAGGACAGAGTACACTGCTGCATCAATTCATGAGTAATTAATTAAATTGTTTTATCCACCACAATGACATAAGGACTTGACATTCTAATACACTGAAATGTTCATTGACACAGATATTTACCTTTGAGAGATGAAGTAAGGATTTTGTGAAAGGCATTGTGCATGTAATTCATGGTGTTTTGTTTGTACTAATTGTTTTGAGAAATGCAAATGCGTGGGACGATTTGAGAAACACACCAAAGCGACTGAGAAGAACTGCAATTGTTCATGAGCATCAGCAGCCCACTGCAGCTGACTGCAGGAGCGAGGAGAGATACGCTTTGATTGCTGTGGCCTTAGCTGAACTCAGCTGCTGTTAGCGCTAAGCTGTGTCCCCATGACATCACGGAGTTTCCTTCATTAAACTCATTTTCCTGTCGCTGGAACCAGATTGGGTTGAAATGCAGAAGATTGTTGAATCGAATAGTTATGCCAGCCTCCTGTATTCATTCCTTCATGGCTGGAGGTTCAACAGAGACATATCCATGATAAGAGTACTGAATCAGATTATCAGGTTTCACAGCAAGGACTGTTTGCAAGCTGCTTTTCATTCATCCTGAACTCTGGATTTAAAATGGTCACGCTGACTATTTGCCTTCTTTTGTCTCTCTGAGTCCTTGACACTTTTGGAACCTGAATATTTAATCATAGTTCTAAGCCAGATGAGCACATAGAGACACATACTAAAATATATTGAGACATATAGTACCTTGCAAAAGCATTACTATCACATGAACTTTTTTTTTTAATTTTGTCATAGAGTAACCACGTATTTTAATGTATTTTTGGGAGATTTTATGTGATAAACAAACACTAAGTAGTGCATAATTGTAAACTGAAAAGAAAAGGATGCATGGTTCTGAGGAATAATAGGATGTGGATATGGAAGGATAATAGAAACATTGCATTAAAAACTAAACATATGATCTGTAGTGAGTTTGGCATTGTGGCTTTTCAATCTGGTCATAATTGTAACTGTGTAGCCAAGGAAAGAGACATGCAATGTTGTTGGCATGTTGTTGCAAGATCAAAGTGGACTACTTATATTTGTGGTAACACACAGATTGTAATCTCAAAAGCAACCAAATTTCTTGTCTTTCTGATTTTCTGAGCCTGAGTGGAGTTGAATGTAAAAAGTTAGAGCTAATTAACAGGACAATCTTTTATTCAAATAGATTTATGGCAAAGAACCAATAGTTGCAGAACAATGGAGACAAAGAGAGAGTTTCATCTTTAAACACGATAACTTGGGATAAAAGGTCAAAGTTCAGACCTAAATCTTTATTCTAAATCCCATTGAGAATCTGTGGTAGGACATTAAATTTGTTGCTCACGGATCATTTTTTTCCAATTTTATTAGGACTAAAATACTTTGCAAAGAATGTGCAAACACTTCAGTCACTAGATGTGTAAAGGTAGTAGTCGGATACCCTAAAAGACTTCCAGCTGTTTTTAATACCAAAACTTATGAGGAGACCTGGTGCATCCACTACTGAACTAGCCACAAAGCTGGAAACTGGTAGCCATAACTGCGAAAATCATCTCAAAGATGCAGAGAAACTGTTATCAGAGGTTCTTAATCAAGTTTTGGCTTGAATATTTTACTGGCATACTGCATGTGCCTCAAAAGTTCCCTCCATGCATGTCCCTGTGTCAGATCAGAAGCTGAGTCTATCTAGGAAGTCCTTCCATTCACATTATTCGACTACACAGTCATCTGTACTGCGATGTCATTTTGCCCTTGAACGGTACATTAGAGGAATTAATGTTGTTTTCTTGAAGAAAACAAATGCAAACAGAAAATTCAAGCTAAACAAATACATTGAAAATTTATGGTGGGAGACGCACATCAGGCCGTTAAAACTAATGTACTATATAGTGGCTGAAGGATGAGCTTTCACATTCTGGATGACTAACTCAGACACTGAATGTTTATGTGCTACACGACACCTCAAGACTGAAAGATTACAACTTTAATGCATCAAGCAGTTTCCATTTATTTTATTATTCCATCTGTACTACTGCAACGGAGACAGTTCAGTCAATATTGTTGGTTTTTCAAAGTTGATAATTGTCGTTTTAACGTATAGAAATTTGGGCTGTCTACGAAATGAAATATTCAGATACAATAAAGGATGAGCTAATGAAACTGCAGCACTACTTCCATTTGCATTGATGTGTTCTTGAACCATTTACCATTACTGCCATCTAAATTGTTTGTTGTTAAGAAAGACTGGTGCAACTGATGATAGCATAGGTGAAAATGACTTTTTCTCACCTCACTGGAAAGACAAATCTTAACTTGAGAGCTCCAATAATACAGCATATTAAACCTGTATGTTATAGTTAATGTTTTCCTATTTATTTCCAGTTTGCTGACATTGTAGCAGAGCATTTTTCTGTACAAAGAAGTGGATCTAGTCTAACCTTTTTGGAATGGGGTTGCAATGTGGCACTTTCTGGTGAAGTCAGAGTTGTTTTGGAGGCTGCACTTAATCACGTTCCTCTGCCTTTCCATGAAGTGGTCACATTTACTTTCTAAGTAAACCAAGAGGTTTTTTTTGTGTGTTTTTTCTGCATAACCCTCACCGACAGGTGATTTGAAGATTACATGTCTGTCACCGACAATGTGGCTCTAAAAGCAAATGGTGAACAGGATGTGATTTTCTACAAGTCTTTGTCAGAAATCACCGAAGCGCCGGCAGTTTCCAGAAGCCTTTTATTAAGAACTTAGCGTTCCAATTTATCATTTTACAAGCACAAATATATATATATATATATATATATATATATATATAAATATAGTTAACAAAGCAAAAACAAAAAAAACTTCCAAAGCTCAAGCCTGGACCATCTGACCCCTTCTGACCATCTCAGCTAACCCACCTCTGCCAACCAATTAGCTCACTTTGCATCACTAGCCGGTTGGCACTGGCACCTGCACTCAAGAGAGGTTTTCATTAAACAAACAACATTTCTTGATGGCAACACACACTGAGCAAGCAGTGCTGAACTCGACCAAGACGGAACAGATTACATGGGTTGTTCCTCCCAAAGTGGTGTCACTTGAGAACAGAGGAAAAGAGACGAAAGCAGATCACGTCACTGATGGGTTTTGGTAAATTGAGAGATGTCTGGAACAAATTTATTGTGTGTAGCATTCATCGTTAATAAGTTCCACTCTACGCCTCCTATGATCCCAGAACCAAGGGTGAGAGGCGATTTAGATGCTCAGGAAAACGCTGCAGAAGTTGAGTTAATTAATTAATTAAGGTGTGACACAGTGGGTTTCCAATATTTAAACTTTTACACAATACTCTACAATTCAACAAATGAAAAAAAAACAAAAAAAAAACACACCTATTAAAATGACAGGACTTTCTTGACGTGTGCATTTGCATCCTTCAGCTGAAGACATAGTTTGCAGATCAGCAGGATCAAAATGATCTCATTGCACAGAGTAGTTAGTGAGAGGAAGAGTACAAAACATGACTCTGTAAAACTGATAAAAATATCAAGATGGAAGCTGGTCAGGGAGGCTGCCAAGACGCTGACAGGATGAGCTGCCGGGACCAGAGCCTGCAGCTCTATTTAAACCTTCAGTCGCAGGTGTATATTTAACTGTAATTAAAAACAATTTGTGAATTACACAAACAAATTTGTCTAAATCGGCAAAGCCCATTTTCTTTTTTCTTCGCTGTTTTGTCAAATCACACTTCCTGGTCTGTGTTTATCTCTGGCATGTCGTCTAAATCAGGTGAACACAGGCAACTTATTGGATTTGGCCAAATCATTCCAGCTGGCAGCCAGGCAAGCCTTCAGTTTAAACCTTGGCTGCAAATTTTTCAACCATAATTTGGGATCAACAGAAATTAGTGGCTGGGACAGCCTCGTTGTGGTCAGCTGCAAATTTCAGAGTATTGCTGACTGCGTGTGCTGTCTGACGTATGTTTTGCGGTTATATTTGTGTGTCCGTTTATCTATTACAAACACAGCTAGCATCTCTATTTTCATGTTCTGTAGCAATATTATCTATAGTAAGGATTACACTGTTCTGACGCTCTTATGTGAAATATTTCAAAGCACAAATGTATGCTTATTGAATTTATTTTTGTCTGCTTTTGTTTGTAAAGAAATAACTAACTTGAATACTTCAATTAAACAGAGAACTCTATACATTTTGCCATTTTACAATCAAAACATTTTACTGGGGTTTAATGTGACAGACCAGTCTTTGCCGATTTAATGTGCTCTATGCATTTCTGAGATGACCAGAAATGCATCTCAGAAAGAAAAACAGAAAGATGCTGAAAAAAGTATTTTTGCTTAAAAAAGGGAGCCCATAATGAGAGCTGTTTCCTTCCACTTCTTACCCTTCGTTTCACTTTTTGTTGTTCATCTGCATAAAATCCCAATAAAACAGATTGAAAATTGTGAAACACTCAAGAGAGAAAATAAAAACAAGGCACTGTCTATTAATGTGTTGTCAGTGAGAGGAAAAAATAATGTGCAAGAATAGTAGCAGGAAAATATAAAAATACTTCTTTTAGTGCAGCGGAGGCAGGAAATGCTGAAGGCATACGTAGCGTCAAATATTCTTTGTAAACGTAGAAAACATGTGAGGAATGAAGACGGAGCTTCAACCACAAACTGGAAGCTTCAGTCTGATGGACCTGCAGTGTTTCAGTAGGTGGCAGAATTTTAAGCAATTTCAGTCCAGAAAAAAAAAAGAGAAACTTCATAAAAACATCCACATTTGAGTAAAGAGCAGCTTGAAACAGGAACATTTGCTGCTGCGAATTTCCACAATACTGCATGTCTGATATATATACAGTATATATTTATTTTTTTCCTGCAGAAGAATCTGAAAGACTGAAGAGAAAAGAAACACAAATGAATGAGCAATCTCAAAAAGCCTTTGAGTTTGTCCTTATCATACCTCAATGCTCAGCTGGTCTTTGCAAAAAAGAAAAAAACAACAACAAAAAATCCCCACTTTTAAATATGCAGAGTTTCTTTTCACATGGACTGTATTGCAAACCATGTGCAGAATTCATTGCCAAGGCAAAAGCTGTGTTCAGCAAGAAAATCTGCAAACACATATCAGATTATATTGCAACTGTTATGCCTTTAAAAAGTTGCTTAAGCCTGATTAATTTGAAAGAGAAGATCACTCCAGCTGGTCTAAAGGAAGTAAAAAAGTTTAATTTGCTGAATGCCACACGGAAATAAAACAGACAACAATATGGCAGCATGTGAACGCAAGACATTTGTTTCGGCTATGAATATTGTATGAATGCCTGCTGGTTTTGAAACAAGGCTTCATTGCCGTATTTATGAGATATGTTTTCGCAACACATAAGCAGAGGAGTGCGGTGTGAGGCACAAGATGTTTTAGCACAGCGTGTTCGATCCAGCACATCTGTAGCTTCAGACCTTGTTTAGTCTTCGCTCATCAGTGAGAATTCTTGGTTTTCTATCCGTCTTTTTCCCATCTTTGAGCTGTGTGACTCTACTTCATGATTAATTTACCGCCTCATTCGCTTTCTTCAACTGGAAAAGCTGAGCTTATTTATTATTGATCTACTGTATGTGTGTGTGTGTGTGTGTGTGTGTGTGTGTGTGTGTGTGTGTGTGTGTGTGTGTGTGTGTGTGTGTGTGTGTGTGTGAGAGAAATGCTTTTCTCTGACGTACTTGGACTGCACATCAGTTCATATAGCCGTAATTTTCATATCTCGGTTTGTGTGTTTGGGAGAGAATGGCAGAGAGGGAGTAGAAGCAAAGCGAAAAATAATACCGATATTTGAACTTGTAAAAAAAATAAATAATGCAAATTATTTGAAAAATAATACTGAAAACAAATTGGGGGAAATGTGTTTTCTTATTTCCCCACTGAGGTGGAATACATCAGGAGAAAAGAGCATGAGGAGAAAAAAAAAATAACAGTAGCAAAAGAAAAAAAAAAGAAAAAAGTTGCAAGTAGCAAGTAATTCTAGTACAAACTTAGAAAGATAGAAGATATAGGTTATCATAAGTCATAAGAAAATGATTTGTCCTGAAACATCTCGCAGCTGAAAGTGAGGAATTTGGCAAACCTTACTCAGAATTTTCTCACACACTGATAGGCGGCTATCAATTATCTATTTGGTTATCTATTTGAAGTGTGACCTAAACCATTATGCAGCAATATATATTAGTTATTCTGGTGTTTGTCAGATTAAAAAGACCTTTTGAAAAAAAAAAAAAAAAGACCTGTAAGCAGGTATTAAACATTTTAATAAGGCCCACATTTTTTAAACCTTCTAAAACCTTTTTTTTTTTTTTTAAAGGAGTGCTGGAGCGCACGCGGGGTCGGTGCGATCCCGCCAGACTGTGCACAAGGTAAAAACCTCACAGGCTCCACATGATGGTGGTATGACTTGAATTCTTGAAAATACAAAATCCAACAAGTCATTGAGAAACTTTTTTGCTTTAATTTAACAAGATAGGCCTACTGCATCTATAAGACTTGCCCTTCAGTGACAAACTTCAAATGTGTCAGTCAAGATATATTAGTAGAGGGAATTAAACAGCAAACAAAAGAGGAAAAGACCTGAGCTGCTTTTTTTTCTTTGGAATATCTGCCCCTGACATCAAACTCCACCTTTTTCACAGAGTGCTGGAATGTAATATTTGTTTCTGCTAAGGGATCTGAATAAACATTATGCAGTGCATTGCAGATGAATTTGAATATGGATTTGCCATGAGTTTGACAGCAACATGAAAGTTGGTGAAAGTTATTACACCTTGCAGAACACAAGTTGGCATCTATTTGCTCAGTTTGGAAACTCCCAATTTTTAGAACCTGCTCCATTGTGCATTAGGGGAACATTCAGAGTGTAAGAATGTTGCTTCATGCATCTGTGCAGGCAGGACAAACACCTCCATCTCCCTGCCTCTGCTCCACTCACCGTGATCAATAACATCATGTTAGAAAATCCTTTCGGGATTTATGCAAATGACGCAGAATCTCCGTCTAATAACACAAGTCCAGCTTAAATGCATCCATAGTAAAGGTGTGCCCATTGTTTTCATGGGGTGAATATGAAGATGTTCCTCTGAGCCCGAGGATTTTAAAATTTTTTTTACAGGAGGCTAAATCAACTGCAGTCGCAGCAGAAGTGGTTCATACAGTTGTCTTTTTGCTCTCTGAGGAGGAGCTAGCTCTCTCAATTCTTTGAAACCCCTGATTCAACAAATCTGCTTTTTCCTTAAAAATCTAACCTTTACAATGGCTATTTATGGTGTTGAAGCTTTCTGACTGTTACTTTGAGCACATTCGGCAGACTGTGCCGAATGTGCCCAAAGTAATATAGCTAACAGGAAAACAGACTTATGCAGAGAGCAGTTGAGATGCTAGTCACAAAATTTTACATTCAAAGCAAGAAGCCAACTTTGTGAATCAGGCAAAAGGCAGTTTTCTCTAAGTGTTTTCTGCACATAATTAACTGGAATTGCCCTGAGATATTTAGGCTAATGAGCCAAATTAAAAGAGACTCGCGTAACATTAGTTACACATGCTAATGTTAGCTTAGCACGCCAGCAAAGTGCTCCACATAAACTCTAGCAGAAACGGGATTTACATTTTTGAAGACTGTATGAATAAATTCAGACATCTCCTTAGAAACAACTAATACTTGATAATGTCATTATTGTAGCTCTTTTGAGCTACTGACACAAATCCATGTGGGAGCACAATGTTGCTTTTGTTGTTGTTGGCCATAAGCTGCAGTGCAACACATACAAATGAACAACTTTACTCCATCAAAAAAGAGAGTAATATAATAATCTTAAATAAAAAGCATGTTTTTTCTAATAAAGAGTAACCAGACATGGCAGGTTACATATAAAAAAAGTAAAAAGCCATTTACCACAGCAGTTCACCACAATACAAACATTAAATGAAAAAAAAATATACAGAATTTATATAAGAATCGCACAATCGGTGTCTCCATGTTTGGTTATCTAAGAGCACTGGTTGTAAGTTAATAGAAAATGGTTTTAAAGACCCAAATGTTCTCACGCTTTATGATATCTCATTCCTGTCGTCAGAGGTTTTCATTGAAAATGAGTTTCGACCGAATAAACTACGTCCAAGAGGTACAGCAAACTCCCCTCTTGCAGTAGCTCTGGTGGACCTTACAGACAATGACGTGGAAAGTGACTGAAGAGCCGAGGCTGACCCCACGAAACTCTGTTGCTGTCAAGAAACTCTGTGTCTTGTTGCCGCATGCCACTAACGCCATTAGTGGGTACAAATTGTACTTTAAAAATGTTTTGCTACTTTGCTTAACTTCAAAATTCTGCTTTCAAGCATAGTCGAAAGCAGAACTATGCACAGATTTTATTAACGTGAACCAGGTTTCAGACTTGAAAATGGGGCAAAAAGGAAAACTGACTTCCTTACTGCAGTTCAAGCACAGATGTAGCTATTACCTTCATTGACTACTGCTTTAAATTGAATAAAAAAAACAAATGAAAAAGCTCTCTAAGCTAGCTAACTTTACAGTACGTATGTGTAGGTTTAATCATGGCAGAAAGTTTAGGCCTAGTGACCAATACTTTTAATGCAGTGATAGCAGCAACATAATGAGTCCTGAAGAGTGCTGATTCTTCTGTACTTGCCTCTCACAGGAAATCACCAAAACTCTCACTGCTCATTATCCACGCGGCTGGATATTAAATTGTCGACATCACTAAGAGTTTCAGGTGAGTTCCAAGATGCGGCATCTAGAACAAAAGCCTGTGCACGGGCGCACACGCCAACGCACCTCCCTCCTCTAAACCACTCCTTTCCGTCTTCTGTATTTCCAGCATGACTGAGCTCACCGCATTCCCCCACAGAGCCCTTCTCCAAACTTGCAGAGTGCATGAGCAAACACTGTGTACTGGGCCAATTAAAACTCCTCTGGCGTGGGTGAGGGGGAATGGCAGCATGGGACAGATAGATGGGGCATAACAACCCATTTAGGTAATGACCATCTTTTCTCTCTCCCTCAGCCCCCTTCCTCCATCTTCTTTATATACAACGCGGCGTGAGTTTCTTCTCTCCGTTGCGTGTCTCCGCTCGTCCTCCTCCCTCCATGTTGATTGTCTGTCAGTCCCCTCTGTGCTCCTGGGACCAGCTAATTGCCCCTCTTGCACTCCCCCGTTTCCCTCTTGTTTGATAGGATGCCGATTGTGGCAGATACCACCTTTAAGCGATCAATGGCAGAAGTTCCCAAACAGCTCGGCGCAGAGCCAACCGTGGGAGTGGGCGCCGTGGTGACCTGGCGTTTATGCGATTCAAAGTTGTTTTCCTTCGCATGCATCACAAGTAATATCACTTTTTAGGTCAAAGTGAGGCTTTTTTGGATTGAAAAGGTGCATCAAGTGTCTGAGTGAAGATACTCAAAGTGCTGTTAGTCGAGAAGCTTTTCTGCTTGTGCACAGAAAACATTTGAGTGGAAAGTTCACCACCTTCCCCCTTGCATAAAGCGACGCGGGTCCTCGGCTCTGTGCCGCTGTCAGGTGGGATTAACGTTCCGGCTGACAGTATTGCTGCATGCCTCTGAATATACAGTACTTGAGTCGCCATAAAGAAATAATGACAGAATGTGACAAATGATCACTCTCAAGTTGTCAGTCATTTGCACCCAGGGGTTATTTGTTGTAACACAAATAGCAGGAGTAGTCTTAGTCACAGGACGGATGACATTTACAAAGGTTTGGGTTATGTCCTCGGTACACAAAGAGCTCTTTTTATGCAACTGTCTGCTACACAGACACTCATTTCTCCATTAAAACGGTGAAAACACTCTCTGGCGAGGACCGCGGTCAGGTTTCACACAAAAGGAGGCAGATTGGTGATAATGATGCTACCGCTCATTCTCTCTTTCCCCGACGTGCAAACAAACACCGCCGGTGATTACGTATGAAGAGGGCATCCGAAATGCTTCTGCTGGGGCTTCGTTTTGGCAAAAGACTCGCTTCAAAACTCCTCTTGGCAAACGAAGAACATTGTTTCAAATAAACACCTTTATTTATTGAAGTTATCAGCACGTGTGTTTGCAGAGTTCTGTCCTTTGTGCTGAGTCCAAATGCTGAGAAATGAAGTGAAAGGGAACATTATGAAGTGGTGTGATGTTTGGCGATAAGTTTTGACACCGGAACAGAAGAAGAAGACAAGCTGAGAACAAACAGATCTGGGGCCTCATGCATAAGGGTGCGCAGTTTTCACACTAAAACTTGGCCTAAGGAAAAATTTAGAAAAGTGCGCGAACAAGAGGCATAAGGCCGTGCGCACGCACGTGGCCGCGCACCTTTCCTTCATACATCCTAATATGTGGGAAACAGAGGGCAGCTACTGGTTCGCCCTGACGCCACCCATAAATGCAGATGTAAATTAGTATAAATACCCGGAAGTCTGCCACCAGGTGAAGCAATAACCATGGCAACGTCCTTGTTCAAAGCAGTATAAGTATTTATGATAATTATAATTATATATTTTATTTAAAAGGTGCTTTGAGGACACATAATGTCACCTCACAAAAATAAAAATACATTTTAAAGAAAAAAAAATTAAAATTAAAACAATGAAAAATGAAGAAATCCTGCAAATGCCTGTTTGAACAGCCGGGATTTAAAGACAGACACCGCGTCAGAGAGTCATTTCAGTGGGAAAAGGGGACGTTTATTCTAAATACTAGAAAGCTTCATGTCCATAAGGCTCATTCACAAAGCGGGCGACTCGACTGAAGGATGACTGCAGCTGGACCGGTACCGGTACCACACGGCTCTCTAAGTTTTCCTCAGAGCTCCAGGATGATTAGTCTGGATTAATCTAAAAGTTCATAAACCATCATCAACATTTCTCAGCAGATCAATATGATCTCTGATCAATCGCTCCCTCTGAATCCTTCATCGCCAATGTTCTCCATCAGAGCCAAAGCTCCACAATTACGCGGCTCACCATTGTGGAGCTACTTATACACGTGTTATTGCATACACACCTTGATCACCTTAAAAATAATCAAACCTGTTGGTTATTTTTAATCAGCAGGTTTGAGTTAATCTGCTGATCCAACCCTGTTTTCTTCTTTTAGTGAGAATGAAATAACCCCATAGATGCATTTCATGCGCTTCGGCACATGGACCAATGCGTTACATCTTTATGAAACAAAAACTGAGTAAAAGTTTACATTCGAGCAAGGTTTTCACATACTTTTATTCTTATTTTCTTTATTTTGTGTGTGTGTGTTAGCTTATTGTCTGAGGATAAATGTGGTTCAGTTTCATCGTTTACATTTAAACAATAAAATATTAAAATCATGAAAAACATCGGGTTTGACGCTTCTTGGTCTGACACCAAATGTAGTCAGATTTCAGTGTATTTAGTGAGTTTTGACGCTTTGTAGTTTGATAATGTCCACAGAAAAAGTTTGCGTGGCTGCCGCACATTTTTACGCCCACGGGAAAGTGTGCGTATATTTACGCAAACTTTGACGCAAAGTTAATTTTTATACATGCCGACTTGTGGTTAAAATATGGCACGCTTTATGCATGAGGCCCCTGGGCTTTAGAGCCACAGAAACGAGAAAGAAATCACGTGCCTGCTCTATTTTCTTTCTCATTGTGATTTTGGCCGACATTATCGACGGCTAGTTACAATTTGGCTTTATCATCAGTTTTAAGTCTAATCATGTAGAAAATTTATATTTTAAATCATACTTTCTGTGCAATTTCCAGCTCTATTCATGTCTGCTAATGAGAGAGGCTCAGAGACACCAGACGGGCTGAAGCTCTCTTTAATTATCCCCTTCTCGCCCTTTTTCCACATTACACAGGATCACTTCACAGGGCACTTCCATTGGACCACAGGATCAGTGCATTTTGTGTTTTTATATCCATTTTTAATTGCCTGGCGAGAGCATATGCATTTTTTAAGGGATATGTCATGGTACGGACAAATCAAAACTGGCCGCTTTATTCAGTAAATCTTATTTGACCTCTTTCTGAATGACTTAATTCATCAAAGTGTCGGAAACTTTCCTTTGGGATTTCTGACCATATTGATGTGACAACACTATGCAGTTGCTACAGATTTTTTTCAGGTGGAAATCTAAGATGTGAATCTCCTGTCCTTCAAAATCCTAAAAGTTGTCTGTTATGTCGGGATCTAGCAACTCTTTGTTCAAGAAACTTTGAACAAAGAGTTCATCAGATTATTGATGAACTGCAGACATGAATCAGCCAACTGCTGCTCACTTAATAATTTATTTTAATCAAACTATTCTCTGCTATCCTGAGAAACAATTAGCCTCTCTCATATGACATTATACAGAATTTAAAGTAACTTAAATCCTTTTAATGTTTTGATTCTTATTCTGGGTTTGAACTTAGTCAAGTCATCTTCACCGTCTCTACATGCTGAGAATTAATACATTCTTGTCTTGTGATTGGCTGATTCACTAATTGTGTTAGCAAACAATAACGTAATCTGGTAAAAACTGGACCAACACTTTTCAGCTAATATGCCCCCTGTAATCATCTATTCATCATCTTCAATTTTAATATAAGGTACATTTTTGTAGATATGAACAAGTAGAAATGTACTTTGACCTCTTTTGTCTCTCCTGTGAATGCTAGCTCAATTTTTCCCGTTCTTGAAAGTTTTTCCGTTATCCATGAGTGAAACAAAATGCAGTGAACACCTTTCTGTGACCTTTTAACAGCTCAAATGAGTGAAATTGGCAAAGATTTAACGGTCACCTTGTGAGTGTTTGCTGACAAGGAAGTTTGTTTCCTTAATGTGCACAAGTCTCGAATATAGATGGGCTTCTTATGAACAGGTTCGCTCACAGAAGCCATTGTTTGTGCTCTGCCAATATGAGATTACTGACAGCAATGTTTACATACAACACTTGAGTGTTTTATTAGTGGTAAAATTCATGCTTTAAAAAGCTGTCGGTAGCGACACATAATAGTTAATGAATTTAAAATTTCTACTCTGGACATGAAGTTGTTCTGGAAGTTGAGTATGTGTCAAAATTGTCCCATAGCTAACGGTGTGTACATGCCAACTCAGCCAGAATGTAAAGGCCGGTGATTCAGGCCTGCTGTAACTCTAAGCCACTCTGTCCTCTTCTGTTAATAAGATAATGCTTCACTTCTGCTGGCATCACACACTTGATGAACGTAGTCCTGGGAGATTACTTCTCAAGAGCAGCTGACAGGCAGGATTACCCAGACAAATTAATGGCTCTATAATTTGATTTTCCCGGGATTGCAGTGTCTAAGCAACTCCGGCAGAGAGGAATGGTCTGAATCAGCCCTAGCCGCACGGTGACATTGGCTAATCACATCTGCATGCTAAAGAGCCCGCAGGGCCACGGGGGAGTGGGGACAAAAAGCCTCCACAGAAGTAGGAAGTGGGAATTATTGTATCCAGAAACCGATCTGTGGGACGCAGCAGGAGGGTTCTCAACTCAGACACGCATCTCAGGGTTCAGGCGAACAAGGGCGGCACTAAGGGATGTGAGAGGACAAGGTAAGTGGTAAATCTGTTACAAATCGAAAGACAACAGCACACTCTGAGCGAGTGCTTGTCCGCCATCAGAGACACCTGCTGTGCCTGAGATCAGCTTCCAAACACTTGTCAAGTGTTTCTGTCTACTACTCCAGTGGAAAGCTGTGTGTCGGCGAATGGGGGGGGGGGGGAAAGAAAACCTCAAGAAGGCAACTCTCCATTTTGAGGCATTCGTGTTCAGATTTTATAAATAACAGTTGCACATGTTTGGGAAGGTATTCGAAATTAAAAGCACTGAGTCAGAGATTTTACCTGAAGGATTATTTTTGTCTGGCTCTCTCAAGGAATTCACGTGACTAGAGCTACCAGTTCATGACCAGTCTGTACATATTCTTGTTTTTTATTAAACAAGAAAATGGAAACAAACAACCAAACCTGCCACCTTTATTGACTTTCTATGATGTACACCGCTATGCACTTTTCAAAACAAATCGAAACCATGGACTATATAAAAGAAAATGGATTTCATTCTATCGTATTGATAGTTGTACCCCTTGCGGCAGTCCCAGTAGCATGTAATCAAATCATCTCATCAGGGAACTCTTGGCCTAACGAGCCCCTTGCATTTCAACCAGCAACCTTCTGCAACAGTACAACGGTTATGAGCTCAAGCAACTGTTTCGAATCTGCCTTCGGGGGCCAGTTCCCTCTGACTGTATGCCATTTATTTGAAAATAATTTCGCTTCTACGAAGCACTATTCATATTTTATTGCATTCGTGTGTGTGTGTCCTGCATGACTGACGGTCAGGCTGTTACTGTCAGCGACTGACAGCCAATCAAGGAGGCAGCTCAGCCTGTCCAGGAAACCCTGACTGGCGCTGACAACGCAGATTTCAATCAGCTCACGTTGGCAAAGGTGAGGCAGCATTTGCCCACATTTTTCTGCATTCAGAGATGACATATCAATGCTGGAAATGCCTTAGCTTTGCTAAGTTTCTAGTTTTCTTAATCGAAAAAGTATAATTTTTTAAATTATTTTTTTGTAACTATTAGCGATAAGTGCTGAAAAGCTTTCGTTCCCATGGCAACTCAGATCGTTTCGAGGTTCATTACTAGTATCAAAAGGGCACTCAAGCTTTTGGGGTTGTGCTCCTGCTGGCTAGTGTTGGCACTCTTTCTTTTTCTTCTATTGTGGCTCTTGTGTTAACGATCAATTAAGTGCAAACAAAAATAAATCTTCCTTACTTCCATTCACACTGTGGTAGCCATTTATGTTGAAATGTTCTAACTTGTAATTTCTACCAATTAAATTTTTCTTGAGCAGTTGGAATATACTTATATTAGTTTAGAACCAAAACCTGCAAGTAATTTTTAGATTACCTTGGTAACTTTTAGACCCTCTTATTCATTTACGTGATTAAGAACCCTGTGAGTGTGTGGTGGTGGACTTCCTCTTGTTTAGCAAATGTCCAGTCCCATAATCAGAAGTTGTTGTAAGTAAATTTTTTTGAGCACTGTATGTACGTCAGATTAAGTAAATTTTTGTTTTCAACCAAGTTGTAACAGATTTTTAGTAATTGTTTTGTGTATATTTTTGCAAGAAACAAAGTATATTTTTCAAACATTAAAGTTGAAAGTGCGTGCGAGAACCAAGCCGCTTTTTTGCCACTGATGGTATTTGTTGAGAAATTTTTGGTTTTGGAACGTGGAAAACCACAGACTATCAAAAAGTATATTTATCATGTCATCTTTTCGGAGCAATGTGCTGGATTTAATTCTTTTAGGAAACAACTTGTAGCATCGCTCCCTTTAGCTACTTCAGTGGCTGGATCTCAATGTCAACATTCCCAGAAAGATAACTGAAGATTGCAAATGCTAAATACAAAGAGTCTTCATTAAACTAAGAATTCCCAGTGCGGTGCTCCCAAATAAATGTGTCTCATTACTGACACTCAGAGGCTGCCAGTGAACAAAAACCCTGTGAGACAGTTTGTCTGTAAGTGATCAACAGGCCTCTTCATCCCAGCACATGGTGTGTTCAAGTGGCATTTTCCCTCTTCAGTGCACCACACCTCTGATTTGAGGCCGTTTGATCTCAATGCTCTCCCCGAGGAACAGTGGTGCTCTGACATTTGTTGACAAGTCAAAAAAAAAAAAAAATGAAAGTTGAATCAAACTGTTATTAAAACGCATCGAAATGTTAAGGCAGAGTGCAAAGTGCCACTGTACGCTCTATCACGAAATCTATCAGAGTTCATGCAAGATGCACCTGAATAAAGAGCCATCGTAAAAGACAACCTGCCTTGCGGATTTGTTTTTTTCACCAAAGAGGTTCCTTTTTAACCAAAGCTGCCAATTCTTAGCTGACAATGTCGTATCTCTACAAATAGATCTAAAAAAAAACAAAACACAACCTTATTAACACTATTTTAAACAACTCAGCGTTTCACAGTCCTACTCAGCTGATCTCTCATGTGCGTAAGCAGCTGGAAAACCAAAGATAAACAACTTTTAGAGTAATATTTATTAAAAACATCTGCTGATATCAAAAGACCAGCCGTGTTAAAAAACTGAGTCGGAAATTTTATGGATTCAGGGGGAAATCACCAGCTGTAAGTGGCGGAATTGACCTATTTAAGGAAGATAACAGTCTGTTTCTTTTACTCTGATGCTAAATTAACATTTTATTCGCACCAAAGCATGATTTTGTTTTCCTTATAGGTTGATAAAAACAAAGTAGCATGTTCGCAACATTTTTGACAGAATGAAATAAACATTCAAAACAAGCGTCCACAGCTACTCTATGGAAATTCTATGCACATATTTAATGAAATTACACACGGACTTTGCTCCCCCCCCACCCCCAAACTAATAGGTTATTCGAAACGCAAAGTTGCAGATCCAAAGAATATTAACATCTTAGAATGGCCTATTCAAAGTCTGGAGCAAAATCAAACTGAAAACATGTGGTGTGTTTTGAAAAACTGATGTCCTCCATCAAATCTGATTGAGCTTGATCTACTCAGGGCTAAGAATTTTTTGAGAGTCTCTTAAAGTGAAAAGGCGGCAAAACCCCAACATGACCTGCAGCTTTAGTTGCAGCAAAATATGATTATCTAGGTTCATGGAAGCTGAATACATCGACGCCACACTTCTCTAGATGCCGTTTGTAAAAAAATATTTGAAAACCCTGTATCACTTTCCTTCCAGTTTGCTATCCTGCAACACTTTCATTTGGTCTGCGAAATGAAATACCCCTAAAAACACATTAAAGTTGGTGGTTGACCCCTACAAGCTGTGAAAGTCTTCATGGAGAAAAATTATTTACACAGCACCGTACAAGCCTTCTGCACATTCGTCTGTAAACACTTTTAACCTGCAGAATATCTGTAAAAGCCACGGGCTGGAAGAGTTATTTATTATTCAGCTGAATTAAATTATTTACATTGTTTTTCTTTGAATTACATGGTTTACCTCAACTTGAAGCTGCGCCTCTGTTTTCCTTTTCATTTTAACAAGTCCTGATCAGCTTCTTTTCGTTGTGGCCCCTCTTCTGCTTTATTCTTGAACTATGAACTCAAGGATAAATATCTGGACGCACACGCAGTGCCTTGCAAAAGAATTCACACCCCCTTTGTGTTTTGCTGCCTCATAACCTGCTGACAGATGGAAGCAGGTTTTGTTCGAGAACACCGATCCCTCGACTCGGACCAGTTTCCCAGTCCCTGGTCCTGAAGATCAGGGACTGGGAATCCGGAGCATTATGCTGCCACCACCATGTATCACTGTGGGGATGATGTTCTTGGATGAGATGTGTGAATTTAAAATGACAGTTATGGTTAAGGTTTACATTTGTGTTTTAAATATATATTTTTTGTTTTATCTGGCTTTATGTCATTGAATTGTGCAGCACTTTGGTCAAATTTGTCGTTTCTTTGTGCAGTGCACAATTAACTGACATCGACTTTCCTCCATGTCTTTGGGAAGTCTCCCACATGCTTTTTGGTAAATGTATTTCATGTTTTCTTTTTTTTCTATCAGCATTAAGATTATACATTACTTTGTGTTGTGTCACCAAATGTCAACACGATGCACATTTGTGGTGGTAAAGCTACAATAGTCACAAAAATATACACACAAGGACACAGCGAGCTCTTCACAGTGTAAAGCCTGTTTGATATTACGCAACAATGCACAATGGTTTTAAGCAATACTATAGTTTAATGTATTTAGCATGTTCCAGTGCTTGTAAACAAGCATCTTTGTTTCGATAAAGAAAGCTTAAACGTATGTCTTTCTTGTTGTTCAAAGTGAAACAGATATGCCTCGATAAGGCCCTTATAAATCCTGTCAGCTACACCTGTGCATGAAATCTTAGTGAATCTCACTCAGAGGCAAAATGAATATGACAAACAAATAAATAAATCTTCCCATTAAAAGCAGTTTTCAGGCTTCAGCTGCGGCTAAGGCCGGCGGGTGATGCTGCTGACAAATAAGCACTGTCGCATAACCTAAAGAAGAGACTGAAAGCACCTTTTATCTTACAAAAAGTTGTTTTACATTTCTAAATTGGTCTCCCCTGTTCCCACTTAGAGCTGACCTTTATAAAAATAACTTGGCAAACAGCACAACAAACATTTTCATAGAAAAAGGTTGTTTTTAGTCGCTCTCTGGAAGAAAACAAGAGCACAGATTTGCATTTTGCTTGGTTTTCAAAGGAAAGCAGATAGCTGTGAAGACACCTTCGCAGATACCAGTTGACACATATAGCAGTAAGGCAGGCCTGTTCTTCTCATTTGGCTTAAACGTCGAGGTTATTATTATACCGCCGTTCTACTGGAGTTTCTTCGCAAGTGGAGAAGAGTTACTCACATGGCCACGTGTGCAGGATGAGAGCAGAATGTTCGGATTTCAAACATGATGTTCTGTGTGAGGTTGCAGAGATAATGGTGTGTGCAAAACAGCTTGCCATGCGATGTCCTGACCAGGGGGGTTGATGAAAATCTTTGCAATGTGTGAGGAAAAAGAACATTTCTATGAGCGCAGTTCAGATAGCACCCATCTTGAAAAGATAAAATAAAAAAGTCTGTCTTCTCTCCTCTGAGGTCCGATGTTCAGTCAGCCTCTATTAGTAAATTGGACGTTATCTTCTCTGTCTGGATCGATAAATTATCACATAACAAGATGTTGGACCTTGATTTGCATTTTTGCTCCTGACAGCATGTGACAAACTAATTATTTTTGAAGGACCCCTCTCGCTCTGCATGTGTGACAATTTGCGAAATGGAGTGAGGACGTTTCTGTGACTTGCGCAGACCCCACAGAGCTAATTTACAGAAATCTGTCGGCGCGACGCGGCCCCATTAAAGCCAAGTTACAGCCAGACATAAAGCACACAACAGCCACAGGCACCAAGACCGAAATAAAGACATCTTCATTAGAAAACATCAAATATTTTATTTCTGGCTGGCCCCTTGAGAGGTTTTATTGGCTTAATAAAAGCAGAGTATAACGGTTTAATTTTTTTTTAAAATCCTCCTCTTTTAAATTTTTTAATTGAATATGCATGCCTATTCGTTTCAGAGATGTGTGTGTTGCATTTCCTATAAGCTCCGGTGAATTTAACGTCGTTTCCAAACTGCATCTCCAGTTCCTCTCCTCCTCCCGAGCGTTCCTGATGTTTACCGAGGTCAGCGCGGGTGACGCAGCGTTCCTGCTGACACAAAGTTGAATACAGAAAATGATGATTGTTGGAATTTCATTTGGAGGAAGTTAATGGCCTGAATCAGTAGCAAATGCACGGAGCTGAGGAAGTGACAGGAAATAGCGACAGGAAACTACAGCGCATTGTTCTCGAAGAATAATGGCAAGAATGTCAATGTCGACCAGTAAAGCAAAAAAAAAAGAAAAGAAACCCATTACATATTAAATATGGTTCGTAAAAAAAAAAAAGAAACTCATATGTTTTTCTGCACTGCAGCAGTACGAGGAAAGTTTAGATAGATAATTGCAGTAAATGGTTTTCTGACTCAAGGTTGTTGTCGAAGTTCTGATACCGTTTTTTTAATTTTTTTTTTTTATCCTGCTGCATGGTTACCTGTCTAGACAGACTCCGCGGTAAAGAAAGCCAGCTATTCAGCAAGAGCAGCGCCGATGAGTTTTTTAAAAGCAAACCACGTTTACATGTATAGCACCATTCAGCACGAGGCAATTAAAAGAGCTGCACATAAAAGAAAAGTTGAAGTGAAAGTGACATTAAAGCACTGTCTAAAAATATTGAATTAGCAAAATGCTAAATTAACAATCACAACAAAGGGCTTGCAATGCGGAGCAATTGGCAGCGTTGTTGCTTTTGTAGCGAGAAGGTCGTTGATTGAATCGCAGCCTGAGGTCGTTCTGCGTGGAGGTGTGATGTTCTCTCTGGGTTCCCTCTCTGAGTCCAAAACACGACTGTTAGGTTAATTGCTCTGTCTCCAAAAAATGTTTTTAAATGGCATGAGCGTGTGGTTGTTTGTCCTGAGTGTTGCCCCGGTGTGGGCTGTTGATCTGTCCAAGTCGGTTTCAGATCCACAGAGGACCTTGGGAAGTAAACGCTGCCTCTTTGAGGTTTGCTTTCTCCTTCAGAATGAACACTGAATGAACAGTTCTCTGGCGACGTAAGGGGTCAGGACCATTTGCTCGCCCACAGACTAAAAACCAAGTGTAAGGTTTTTCTGAAGCACAAAACAAGTAATGGCTTCTAAGACTGTTCGGATGTGTTGCATTTTCCTGGATTTTCTGAATGCTTTTGGGAACAACACTGTGTCAAAGATGTTGCCCATTTAGTGTCATTTGTTAATTCTACAGCAGACTTGAAACCTTGAAAGTTGGCCCAAAGTGATTTAGAATAATATACACCCGATTAAAACTACGCCACGCAGTTGGAAATGAATAAAAATATGAATCTGTAGCACAAAGCAAACACAATAGGACTAGACTGGGGCGTCGAGCTCCGCCACTCTGGAATGTCACTGAAGAGTGGTGAGTTTTTAGAAGCATGCAGAGGTCGTCTGAGGTCTGAGGGCTTCTTCTCTTCTTCTCTGAATTGCAAAGCTGTTCCACTGAATGAGACTAGACACTGCAAGGGTACCATTACCTGGGTGTTTGTGAGACATCTGAGAGCAACTATTTTTTTACCCTGAAACCTTTAGCTTCAGGGGGGGAAAACAATGATAAGGCCTTGACAAATTGCACTCTCTCTCTCAAAAAAAAAAAGTAGAAAAAAACAGAGAGCCTTAAACAAAAACAAAAAGTGTTGTTTCTGATATATCTTGCTAGCTATTAATTCTATAACGTCAACTGGAAGCGGTCTGATTAAACTCTCCTGCACAGCTGCTTCTTCATCTGTCTCGTGGTTTTTATTTTGTTTGTATGTGCAAATATTTTATTCTGTTTTGTTCTGCTATATGTTATGCTTTAATTTCTAGTAGCAGGTTTGTCTTTCATGCATTTTCTCCTTTAGACTACTGCACACACACACAAAATATTTCAAACCAGAGGTTTAGACAGAAGACTGTTTGATTACTTAAAGAGATAAAACAGACTTTTCCTAGTGGGGACCTTGTTGTTTTTTTGGACAGTAAATATTTTTACCTGCCGCTGAACTCTTGCAGAATTTCCACTTTGACCAAACATTAATTTTAGAACTCACAGCGACTCAGAGCACGACCATGGACAAAGATGTATTTATATAATCCCATAACAACAATGCCAAAAATGTGAATCCTTCTCTGTTGACCTTTGAACTCAGTCACGTTTGAGTTACTGAAGACTACGAAGCATGCAGTCCACAATGTTTAACTCCCCACGCGAAACATGTACTGTACAACAGAATGTATTGGGCATATTTAGCCAGAGGATAAAAAAAAATAAAAAAATCTAGTGAGAACTATTTTATCGATTTCTATACCGCCCTTTTCTTCCAACATATCCATCAAAAACAACACTGAATTCCCCTTTCACAACACTGAGGAGTTGGTTGTTCAACCTTGGAAATGTTCCTATGTGGGGATAAGAGTATAGATGATGTCAGGTTTGCACCATCTGGTGAAGGATACAGACAGATAAATAGACTAGAAAGACAAGCAGGTTACATATTATCACCAGACAAAAGTGTCTACAGTTAAAACATTTAACTTTTATCTTCCTGTTGAAGAGATAATTTCAGTTTAACCTTTTCATATTAGAAACATGAACTTTAACACACTTTATTTAATATGTTCTGTCTTCTTGTGACTTCTTCTATGAGCTGCGTAACTCTGCAGCTCCTCCAGAGTTACTACAGGCATCTTAGCTGTTTTTCTGATCATCGTTCCAGTTGCTCATCAGTTTAGGCGAACAGTCATGTATTTGTAGGTTTGCAGACGTGGCGTATACGCTTTATATTTTCTGTTGACGGATCAATCAGTGGTTTTTGAGATGTACAGAGTTTGGGGCATTATGTTTAAAACCTTCTTTAAACCTTTGGCTTGTTTTCAATGCAGTTGGTTACATTTTTGTCAAGGTGTATCGAAATGGGTTAAATCTGTACGAAGAGAAGTCTTCTGCTTTACGGTTTTGCGCTCTTTAGTGTTCAGATGAAATCCTAATGGGATGCATTAAGATTTCTGGTTGTTGTGTGACAATTTCTGAAAGGGTTCGCAAGGTGTACGGATGCTTTTTGAAGAAACTGTGAAGGTCAGAGGGGAAAGAAAACATGCAAACTAATACTTTTATTAATCATTTTTGTACACATCTCTTTTTACTTGTGTAAAGATTATTTTTTTATTTTTTTTACTATTACCTACTCATTGACATAGAAAAAAATGCATCCAGGGAATGCAATTAAAAAATTGGTTAAAAGGGCTTTTTGCAATAACGTAAGAGAGCTGCTGTTTCCACAGATATAACTTTGGTCATTGGTAAATGAATAATTCAACTAGCAAGATGGACACAAGGCTCTGCAGATATGGAGGCTGTACAGATGGGCCCTGAGAGACATAATCCAGATGGGAAGAGCGCAAATTAATCCACATTACCTTCTGATCTGACCTTTCACGCTCATAGCGAGGTCCACTAAAAGCTGCTCCGTTGGTTGGACCACGACTTGCACCTCTTTTCCCACTCCACATTGCATCTCCACCTCATTAAACACATGGAAAAATGCGTCATGTTTTACAAAAGGTTTGTTAGCATGCAAATGCATTCAAAGCCCCACTGTGGGACGCAGGTTTTTATTAAACCAGTCAAGACAGAGTTAATGTTAGAGTTCCTTGGCTTTTATTAGATAGAAGCTGCACTAACTGAAGCAAGGCAGCTAGCAGCGTGGTCAGCTGGGATTACATGCAGAAGGGATCACAGGGAAGACTTCATCAAAAATGCTGAGGCACCAGGCAGCTCATTACTAGTGTTGCAGCACAGCTACAACTCAGTGGTCCTGGTCTTGCAAGCTAACGCACACGGGCAAGCCGAAAATAACACAAAGAAATAGACACTCGAGGAACTCCAATACAATTTTAACTGCCTGCCGATAGAAATTTTAACTGCCTGCTGCAATAGAAACACATATCTAAGAGTCTTATGCAATCAGTGTTTGTCCAATTCATTATAAAAGCAGTACATTGCACCTTTGCGTAAGCCAAGTACATTTGAGATTCCTGGAACACAAACGCTGGAGGATGTCGTTCCCGCACCGACGAGGAGAGAATGAGGCCTGTTTGTGTCTGAATGCAGGTACTATTGCATTACAGGGAATTTATTTTTATTGCCAAGAAATGTGGCTGCGAAGCCATTAATCTGGAGAAAGGAAGTTGTTGCCTTAGAAAAAAATAAATAAAACCCCCTGGAACAGTTTAAAAAGCTTGTTTGTGTTGCACTGTTCCAGAAAAATAATCCAAAAGTCTAACCACTAGCTCCTATAGTTGGTGTTTATGACGGATCAGCACTTCATTTGATCATCAGGATCTAAAATATTTAAATGGACAAAAACTGAAGTGGATTGTAAACATTAATTCTTTAAAACTGAGTTTGAGAATCAGTATGAATCAGTTTTATTTTTACTTGTAAAAACACAAAATGAGATTTCTCTGCATAGCTTTGACATTTGGACCAAATTGTACTTAGATAAGAGTAATAACCCCATAAATGCACAAGCAAAACCTGAACAAAGTATTTCACTCTGATTTTGGGTTTGTGACTCTGTTTCACAGAATTAAAAACAAAAAACAGTCACAGTCGTTAGTCACCAACTTTTTGGACATCTACAGAAGTTGTTCATGGCCACTGGTTAATTTTTTTTTCTCCTTTTGAAGAAGTTAATTTAACATTCACTTTTAAACCATATTTAATTTATTCCATTTCATTTGAAAACAAATTTAATTGAATTGAATTTGCGAGGTGCATTGAAAACAGGGCGGAACAATAACCAAATCAAACTATGAAATCAAGTAAACGCAGGCAGACACAACATAAAATATGAAACCCAGTGATGAATAAAACATTCCTTTAAAACAGTGACTGCAGAAAAATAGAAATTCTGAATATAGATAGTCATTTTGTGACTTATTCAGGTCAGTTCCTTTTTCACTACAACAATGGATTGAGCCAGGAGCAAATCAGAGGAAATAAGGAAAATCATTCATCTCAGATATGAAGCACTCAGCAGGGAAACCCACACCTTCACATGTAGGGTTAATTGAATTGGGCCTTTACTGCCTCTGCAGTAATAACTACTCCTCCAAATAAAAAAGAAAATATATGTTTTTAATTAAAAACAGTGATAGTAACAATTTGGAAAAGATCAAACCACAAGGAAAAATTTGACTTTTACAATACATTATTTGCATTTGTCTCCCTCTAACCCATATTACCTCTAAATGATTACTGTACCAATTTGTTGTTTTCATATTGTGACTTTCAGTTCATTCAATCATTTGGCAAAAACAAAAATTTAATCAACTACAATAAACTGGTCAGGTGACAAAAGAAGACCTGACCATTGTTGAATTGATCCTTCGCTGCACAATATAGATCTGATAAAGAGAACAAATATAATTTTGGAAAGTTTATCAGTGATCAGTCTCTGCTCTAAGAGAATCAGTATCCTTTTTGAATTCTAAGATTCCCTCCTGTGGATTTTACACAGAGTCTAAGGTTGTTCAATTTGGCCTTGGAGTTCAGAAGGTTTCTACTGGCTGAATTTGCCTTGGGCTTAGGGGGTTATTCTATTCACATTAATATTCCCTCCTTCTCCCACAGCAGCCTAACTGCAGACATTGCTCCATTTAATGCTAAAATGAAGCAGAAAACATGAAGAGGATATTTTACTGTCAATCAAATACTACAATTCAACAAACATAGGCCATAATCTGGAACTGTGCAGGGCAATACGTTAAAGGGACAATTCAGAAAGTTTGCAGAGTTAATATCTTTCCTGCAGTAGATGGTATGTTAGTATAATTTCAGATTAGCTTGTCCATGAGGCTAAAGCTGAGGCAGACCAAAGCTGACTTCTCAGAGTAACTGTACATTATACACTCACCTCCCACTATACCCAGTACAACCACTATATGGTTGTACTGGGTTGGAGCTCTCTGTTACAGTGGCTGTATATATCCAATCCAGCTTTAAAAAAAATAGACTTTGCATCTGCTGCCATGAAATTGGCCTCTGTCTCTTTAATAACCTCCTCCTCTTCCCAACACGCCGGTTCAGCACGTCATCATCACAACGTTCAGGTGTTTGCTAATCGCCTGGTGGATCTACATTGGGAGTCAAGTTGAAAACTAGACATAAACTTGCCACAAGAAAACTAAGACTTTCTTAAATTTTTACTTGTGGCATAAAGAAAATATCCTGATGGCCTCTGTTTGTCAAACTCAGTGGTATTTTTATTCCATACCCAGCACGATGTGAAGAAAACAACAGATTTAGCTTTGAAGGCCACACAGCTCGAAAGTACTATTCCTCTGCTCCAGACAGCAACAAGATCATCATGGCAAATGTGGCTCTTCAGCCTGAAGAACAAATGGCTGCTTGACGCAACTTCAGAAGGTATTGCTTGTGGTTTGTGACTGGGTTTACAGGAGACCGCTTGGCACAGATGCATCAGAAATGATTGGTGTGTTTGCTTGTGTGTGTGTGTGGCAAAGTACACAGTTCCCACTGTGGAGGGAAAAGACAAGAGAATATAAAACAAACCCAAATGTGTTCAGGCTTGTCAACGCATTGTGGAAATAAAGTGATGAGTCTTGTCTAAGTCTGGGCCAGTTTAAAGAAAAAAGTTAACACAGATGAGTCAGACAAGTGTTGACTTTAAAGAATCAGAAAGAAAAACAAAACTGTCCGACGTCAGAACATAGGATTAAATATGTGAAATTTCAATGATTGGACTGTTAAGACAAAACGTAAAAATATTCATTTAAAGCTTGTAAATGTGTTCAGGTGCCTGTAGCAAGATTCGTAAGGTGAAATTCCTACCTCCTAACCTGCTGCACAGTCTTCTCTATTTTATAAAAATCTGACGCCTGCATCACTAAAGGTAAATTTCAACCATCCATTCCCATATCATCAACCAGGTGTGACAAAAAATTTGCTCATCTGCTCCTCTCCACAAGGATTGACCAGAATTGATTCTGTCTGTGTGCAGCCTTAATTTTTATGAGAGCAGTGACCATTCGAGCTGTATCAATAAAACTGCCGTTCAAACGACGGTACCAAAACATGCAGCAGAAAAAGAAACCTGCAAGTGAGATCAGGGACGGGTTGTTTTCCAAAGAAAACAGTATGAGGAGATCTGCTTTATTTCTCCTCCCTTTTTGAATATTTTATCTGAATCACAGAAACACAAAAACTGCATTGTTCCTCTAGTGCTAAATCACATTTTTTCTTTGATTTTGTGTTTTTTCTTTCTTATCTCTTCAAAATAAACATGACAAAACCAACCCATAAGTACCGTCATGAGGCTCAGTGAATAACTTAGATCTCAAAGGAATGCTGTGACTCAACAGAAGCATCTTGAGAATGGAAGAATATCACCTATTTATTGTTTATTCGTGCTTTTCTTTGCAGGGTCACAGACTGGTGGTGCATAGCGCCACCAGCAGTCTGTTACAGGGAAAACACAGAGACACACAAAGGCTAATTTGGAGTTACCAGATAACCTGACATGCATGTTTTTGGAAGTGAGAGTATCCAGAGTAAACCAATAGAGAATACAAGAACTCTGCAGGGATTTGTAATTTTCTGACCAACTTTAAATGTAACATATGACTGACACAATAAGAGGTGTTTTTCTTAATAGAAAAATTGTATGTTCTGAACAGTTTTGAGTTTGCATATTTTTGAGGAAGACACCGTCACTCTTCACGAAGTGCGTAATCCACCAATAGTTGGTGCTGAAGAAGTTTCCTTTTCCAAGCAACCGAGTTAGTTGAAAACAGTTAAAGGGAGGATGAAATGTTGAAAGAATAAATTACCACATGCTTGAGAGGAATATGAAGCGATTCAAAATTTGGGGGGAGATTTACAAGGTGTGGAAATGTAGCTAGCCTTCAGCCGTCACAGTCCTTGTGTGAGGTGACCTCTGAACCATACGACATCAGGAGAAAAAGAAAACATGTCTGGACCTCAGCGGTTCAACTTTAGATAATAGAAAACTTGATATCATACAAACCTGAGAGAACAAAGGGAGAGCAAATCATTTCTTTTTCAGCAGATTTGTTATTTGACATTGGAAGAAAAGACCAGAAGGTTTGTCTGACTGTTCCAAGCTTGTGTAAGGTATCATCTGTGTGTCTATGAGCCTTTCTAATTCATTTTTAGCCTCTTGGTGTATTTACAGCTTGACTCTTCACTCCTTCTCGACAGCTCCCCCAACTCCCCAACACTTTTGTTTTATTTGTTGTTGGTTTTATGCCCTCGTGAAATAAAAGCAAAAGCACAGATTTCTGTTCAGCAGCAATTTTGTATTGATGAATGTACTACTAATGCACTTGGGTCCTTTTTCCTTTATGCTACAACAATGTAAAAAAAAAAAAAAACACTGCAATAAACAACTTTTTCTGTATAACCTAAAGCTCAAATCCAAGATGGCAGGAACCACAAAAAGATTTATCAACTTTTTTGTTCAACCATATCTTCTTCTTCAGACTCTTTGAGGCATTGTTTGGTTCTCTAATGCCCTAAATGCACCCATCATCTTACACTTAAATCAGTAAAAGGATCAGGTTGTTGGAATAGAGACGTCTGACTAATGGAAAAAAAAATAAATAAAAATATCCTAACTGGATGGAGGACGTCTGTTGACTAAAAAGACTCAGAAAGATACTGACAGAATGATACCATTTTTCCATCTATTTAAAACAATACAGCTATGGAGCACAAATCTATTTATTTTTAAAAGTGATGCATTTTAAGATAATTCAGTTTAAATACGACTCAAAAAGTACATGCCTCCTCACAGATTTCTTCTAACTTAGCTTTTTTTTGGTCCTACATTTAATAAAATGTCCAACAAAGAGAGCAAGAGCAGATTAAAAAAATGCTTACAATGATGCTCTTTGTATGAAAAAGTAAAAAAATAATCAGGATTAATTTTTAACCTCTTCCCACTTGTGGTAATTTTTCAATCTTAAATGTTTTCAGGACATCAGTGATGTGAACATAAAATGCTATTTAACTCCAGTTGATAATATCTCAACATCTTTTATTTTTGAAAGTTTTTGACTTGACTGACAATATCCATTGACAATATTACTGACATGTTCTGTCCATATTTTAAAACGTTGTAGCTAAGCCTGTCATGTTTGCAAAACTCACTCGCCACAGAGAGATGATTTCCACAATGAACACTTTTTACAGCCTGATTAGTCAGCTACTATGCTGTGAAACTACATAAGCATATTTGCACCATCTCAATATGCCTTTTTTTTTCCTTTTCTTTACATAAAACAATGTCTATACAACCAAATGTATATGCTGTTCTTTTAATCCCTTGTAAAGTTCATAATTAATGTCTGCAGACTGCAAATAAAATTGCTGGTTTGTGCAAAAGAGTCGTTCCCAATAAACTGATCCTGAGATCAAGCCAATAACCCAAATTCTGAAAATCTCCACATTCGTTTGTTTTATATTTCCTCAGCTGTAGAAACGGTATTTCCCCTGAAGCACTGCATTGTGGGAACTTAATGCAGAGTCATGTACGCCGTTTCAACCCGCGGAGAATTCCTGAGCTTGACAGACCTGCCACTCCTGGTTATGGCTGCAAAACTTCGACTGTGTGACTGTGGGGGCAAGGCTTTATCAAGCTGTCAATTATTTTGATTTCGTCGAGGGGAATGTCCACTCTGCTGATTTTTCTTAAAACATAAAAAAATGAATAAATCCTCCCTGCTGTGTAGTTTTAGGCTCAGTTTGAGAAGTTTAAGTAAATGTCAGCATCAGATTGTCGGCTGTGTACAAAACGTCATGAGGCAGAACAAACGCTCTTTATAGTTTCTTTGAACTATTGCAATTATTCCTTATTGCATTGCATTTTTGCTCTTTTTGTGTGTAAGCAGCTCAGTCTCTTAGTAGAAATAACTGAAATACTCACAAAACTTGGCTTTAAAGCTATCTAACAGAAAGATGAGAAAAGATGGCTCAAAAAATGTAGCAACAACAAACATTAGCACTACTAGAATCTCAGTAACTGGAGACCACAGACTCATAATTTCTTGATTAAGTACAAGAAATAACCAGTTCCGATAACTTGTTGCCTGAACCAATCAAAGGCTTTTAATTACTCATCCCAGAGGAATCTGATCACTGAGCATCACTAACTACCATGATTGAAGCTCAGTGATCTGTGACTCTGTGTGATGTGCATATAAATGGTGAGAATGACACTTTATCCACTTTGTCCTACCCTTGACCAAATTAAGCTTGCTGGACACTGTCACTATCTTGTTTGGAGGCTCAGAGATATAACACTCTAACCATGTTAGCACATCTGTCCTTTAAAAATTCACACAGAGATTGTGGAAGATCTCCAAGTATCTTAAAGGTTTTATGAAAGAGGTTCCCGAATCGACCGGTCAACTAAAGAGGGGGATTGGTGTGGTCCTTAGTACAAAAGATATAATTTAAAATGATTAAAATTATATCATTTTAATATATAAATTTAAAATGATTAAAACTTGACTCATGTAACATGAGTCAAGTTTTTCAGTTTCTGAATATTTGAGCCAACTATACAATCTTTAATGAAAGTTTAGCAAAGCTTCACGTCTTCTGCTTCTCCGTCCAGCTATTGTTAGCATGTGTCCTCTTGGCACACATGCTATCCTTTAAACAAGTTGTTTTTATTGAGCGTTGGCTGTCTGCTGTGCTGATTGTTTGACCTTTTAAGGTTACAGCTTTTAACAATCCATGCGAATGGCTTGTTACACTGTAGGATGCCGTTCAGATTTCTGGCGTTGCAGTTCCAATTCATTTTGGTAGGAAGGCTAATTCCAGGTTTGCACAAGCAAACATGAGAGTACAAATGAATCATCCAGGACTAAACATTTCAACGTTTGGACACAAGTATCGATCGTGTCCAAACGATCGATACTTGTGTGGAAGTTAGCTTCCACACACCAAGCTAACTGAAATTAAAACTTGAACCTTGCACTACCCAATGCAATTTCAATTTGATACATTGTTTTGGCTGTGAGGTTTGGATAATATACTTTAGTATATTAGGATATAACTTGCAAAAAAAAAAAAAAAAAAAAAAAATAGGTACATGAGTAATTGCCCAAGGATATTTATTATATTAAAGAAAAAGCAGAATGTGTTGCTGGAATGAACTCGACTTGGTATTATGGTCACAAATCCTACTTTCACCTCTGAAACCAAGTCATACTTTTATTTTCTTGTTCATTTCTACTGTTGACTGGATTCTGCAGCCGTGGAGTAATTCCTAAAGGATAACCTTGTAGCTAAATTAAAACCTGAGTGATACACCTAGGGAGGCGAGCTGCTGCCAGTGTCTCCTGCTTGAGAAACCAGAAAAGGAATGGCGAGAGGAACTGGGGAAATTTGACAGAACCATTCCTCTATCGCAAATTCAGTAAATCATTAATATATTATATGGCTGTAAAGGCAGCTTTCCATTTTAATCTACTTGTGTAGATATGTTGTTTTCTGTAAAAACAATCAGAGATGAGTATTTGTTTCCCAGAAGAGGGGTGAAAGACTTGTTTTCCTACTGATCTACATTTGATAATATTGAGGCTTTTTCCGTCCTGTGAAAACATTTAGAGCAAAAACGTATTTTAGTATCACAAAACACAGAAATCATGGTTGTAGTGACATTCGATTCTCAAGGAATGTCTCGGTTGTTTTTCAAAGAAGGCAAGTCAATTTAAAAAAAACACTTCTGTGACACAGAGTATTTGACGACAAGTGATCATAAAACGGAAAGCACAGCACCAGGTATGACTTTCTCGTCTGGATCTACAGAGTTTGTCTTCAATTTCTTTCTGATTTTTTTTTTCTTTACAGACCAGATCTCTATATTGTGACAATCTGAAATAAACGAGTCATAGAACAGTAAAGATTTAACACTTTTATTCTTCTTCATTCACAAGACGAAACGCAGCACAGTCCATTTTGTGAACTTTACATAAAGTTTCTTAGTCACGAAAAGCATTTCATTGTGGTTCCTATGTGTTTCGATGGCAGCACAAGCAATTAGCTGAAATCAGTTGTCTTGATCAAGGTGTCTTTTTGTGACTGATTGAAATTTCTCAAACATTCAATGTGAAATTGTTTATCATATAATCAAGTCACTTACCCATACGGTCACAACTGCGCTTCTGTGTGCTCACCTTCTTGTTAAACCGTAGGACATCCAACCTGGAGAGTTGTGCATACAGTGACGGAGGGACTGCATGCAGCTGCTCAAACATGTCCTCGGCTCTCTGGTTGGGACCTTCCCATGTAATTACACAGCTGTCACGGTGTAATCATGCTAATCTCTGGTGAATCACAAGGAAATGGCACGTGCCAGTTGCTCATTAAGAGCCATGCCTCCTCTTCATCTGCTGTGTACTTGATTTATAAACCCGGAGTGATAATCTCCTTGTCTCTGATGGGATTTTTTAAAAATTTAACCAGATTTGCTTAATTTCTTAAATGAGTGAAATAATTTTTTTACCTAAAAAGCAGTTTTCTTTGGATTGCTTACATGGGGGTAGGGGGGACTCTGTAGGACTTGTGTGATGGTTAATCTTTTGAATTAACCTGTAGTCAGTTTGAGTTAGAATGCTGTCCTCGTTTCTTTGATAGGTTTCGGTACAGTTTGCTTGTAGAAGACAGAGCTGTCAGCCTGTATTGATTCAGTGGCAGCTGATGAAATAAGTTCAAAGAGAGGGCATTTAAACAAAGCCTTGTTATCTTACACTTCAGTATAGAATGACAATTCGCAATTAGGCTCAAGCTTAAATGTGCGTGAAACCAGAATAGGCAAAATTACCTCTCTGAACCCAACTTTTCAGGTGTTTTCCATACATATCGATACATTCGCTTCTTTCTGGATATGTACAAAAAGTCCAGCTACCAGAATAAATCGGCATTTTGAGAGTTTAGCAAAAAAAAAAAAAAAAAAAAGTGTTCTCAACAACTGAAATATTCAGCTGTTTCTCGCCTTATTCTCAGGTGATGCCTTGTGAGAAACGGGCAGTTTTTATTTAGTTCATGCTGAACAAATTGTTTTGGTACCTCGTGGTCCCAACACGGTGCTTCTCTGTTTCCTGAAAACGGTTCTTTGTCCACTGGAGTAAAACAGGGTTCAGAATAACATAAATTGTCCTGTGCAGCAGCTGTCTACCTTTTATGTCCATACCTCTTCATTCTGTACAGATTTTTCCACACTTTGTCCTGCATGCAGTGAGAGAAGTCGTAGCAAAAAAACAACTAAAAGACGGATTTAGGATGGTTTTTGACTGATTTGCTACTTTCGTTTAGTCTGACAAGAAGCAATTCCTGTAATTATCAGCTCATTATAACACATCAAGCGCAATCAGCCAAAAATAGCTGCTTTCTTCTGGAATGCTTTCATACCTTATCGTAAAATGGGGCCAGAAGTGAAGGAGGTGCGAAAACACACTTCACTTAAAAATTGAACAGCCTGCCAAGTCCATTTATTGCAGAAAATACTTTTTATGTTATTTTCTCTTCTTTTAATTATGTTTATTATCTTACTTGTATTGGTTATACTTTTTATTATATATTTGGAAGGAGGCTTTATGGTAGCTCTGAGCTTTCTTCTTCTCAACCTGCAATGCATCAAGTGTTGTTTATTGTGTTTTGTGCCATTTTACTAAATGAATAAACTAAACTAAGTTGCAGTTTCACTGTAAGACTCCTGGATCATAATCATGTCCCAAAACATGAGGTCTAATTAATGTTTATATCGACACAGGTAATATGCATAGGACACTTCACCCGCTTCGTCTGCTGAACAGCAGCCTCTCTTCTGTCAATCTCCCGCAGGGCAGCTGTGGCTACAATGTAGCTTAACACCATCACTGTATGAATGACTAAATGTAGAGTAAAGTGCTTTGGAGACCTCCGACTTCATAAAAACACCATGCAAGAATTTCCTCTCTACCAGTTTTGAACATCTAGAAACAGAAGATCTTAGCTAAACTGGATGGAGAATGACTTCAATTTTCCAGTTGTGCAAAAAAAAATAAAAAATTCTGTTAAACTTTGATCTACACCCGAGGTGTCCAAAGTGCGGCCCGTGGGCCATTTTGTGGCCCTTGGGCGAATTTCCCCTGATTGCAATTCAAGAATGGCACAGATGTGGCCTTCCAACACTCTTTGTAATTTTTTAGAATGGTCAAGTTTATATCTTCTGAAACTGAAGATGTGAAGTACAGCAAAAATATTTCTTCTTCAGTTCCCCTTTTATTTGTTTTGCTTTTATTTCATCTTGTAAAAACATCTAGCAACTTGGGCACACTGATCCATGAGCAAAGTTCATAGAAGAAAATTAGTTTTATAGACTTAAAATGCATTAAATAATGAGCCCAAAAAGTTAAGTGACCGTAAACGCTAAAACATTGCATGTTGTATTTCCTGTTGTGCAGGTAAAAGAGAAATAATTCACTACAATATCTTTGGGAAAATGTTGGCCCCTGAATACTTTGTGATTTTGGCGCTTCATGCAGACAGTTTGGAGACCCCCGGTCTACATCATTTTAATAGTAATATACTCTGATTTACGCCATTGCAGCTCTTGTTGTATGTTGAGGCTAATAGTTCAGCTAAAATTTAGATTTGTGCCCCAGTGTGAAGTCTTCTGCAGATTATTCCTGTCCTGGATTCAGTTTCTTCAGCTTTCATTGCTGTGGGCATGAAGTGTGTCAGTGTGCATCTTGCCACACAAAGTGTTTTGCATGTGGGTCAAAAACTTTAATTTTAGTCTTCTCTGACAAGAGATTGCTTGGTCCTCTGTATGGCTTATGGCAAACTGCAGATTTGAATTCTATTGACTGTGTTTCAGCGGTTCAACACTCTCGCCAGTCTTCCTTTCAAAATTGCCTTCAGCAGCTGGATGAGGCTGGAGATTTCAGGTAGAACTAATGTGCAGACCATGCAGGGTTTGTGTTTTTTTTTTTTTTTTTGGACAGACATTGAACGGATTACACACGAGGTCTCAGCAGCTAACGCTAGCATATTCTTCCTTTAGTTTAACAAAATGACCATACAAAAAAGCAACAAGAACTTAAGACTAAACTAAAATATCTACACAGTTTACTAAACAATTACAATCATCGAAAAAATGTTTAAAACAAATTATAATTTCTTTTTTCAACCCACGATTTCTTTTTTCTTCATATGTTGAAGATCTAAAAAAGATCTTCAACATATGAGATCTTTTTAGGTCCTCAGACTCCGAATTATATAATCTGCATTAAAAAAAATGTTCTAGGAAACCTTTGGACCTCAGTCTTTCATGGTTTGTTTTAGAGATTATTATTTAGTGTTTGATTTTGGGTGAGTTCAAAATATTTTCTGACTATGGGTGCAATTGATGCCCAGTTTGATAGGATTCGGGTTAAATTAGTCCAATTAATCTCAGTTCAATACACATAAAAATCCGAGATAAATCCAAATAATAACCATTAATATGCACTGCTCTGAAGAAAAATGTTATTTTTCTTTACCCTGGGGTAAAATCCAGCTTTTATTTGGGCATTCCACAATTTCTGAGGTTTTCTTTTTTGTGGTAGGTCCAGTACACAAGACGTCAACATTGAAAATCATTATGTAGTCTAGCCACTGTAGTCTGTGTGTGTGTGTGTAGGTGTGTGTGCGTGTGTGTGATATTAACGTAAATGAGCTCCTGGGTTATAGTCAAAGTTGAAACTCTGTGTCAGTTCCTGAGGGAAAATGCTGTAAAACCTGAGTGAAAGGTTCAAGAACTTGCATTTTAATTGCATGTATTTGGTTTTTACTGAATTATTGATAACCTTTTTTTTTTTGCCTTTTTGAGTTTTTGAAATCATTTTGCCTTTTTTATTAAGTATATTTCTTCTTTTACCCTCCCTTTTGAAATCTCTTATGTATGTTTGCATGAGTTTACTAAAAAGCAGATCTAGAACGAGACATTTTTGCTCCATTTTACTAAAAAAAATTAATAAAATCGAATCAGCAGTCAAAACATTAATTTTCGAGTACGGCTAACTAAATAAGACCGTTTGAATTCACTGCAAGTGGAGCACATATTAAAAATGCAACTGCTGTCTTTGGCCCATACATACCACATACTGCTGGCTTAAAAACATCCTGCTGCTACTTTCTTAGTCTATAGGTAAAGGTGGATGATGTGTGCAGAACCGGATTGACAGCTGCTCTTCCACACAAAACCAAAAGCTTCCAGTTAAAGGAAATATATAAGGACAATTTTTTATTTACCCATGTGATGTTGCGCTGTCAGCATAAAGTCAACATTAAAACTCACTCTCAAGCGGGTAGGATGTGGGAGAGTATCAGAAATGGACTTAATGCTGATCACTATGCATTGAGTTTGCAGATGGCCTCTTTGCCAGTGGCAAGGCAGAGAATGAAGATGTTTCTGATTTCCTTATTCCAGGAATTTTCTGTGGAAGTGAGGATTAAACGCTGGTGAGGTCTTAAGGCTTAGGGCAACTGAGAAGTTAATCAAATGTGCCGCGCAACTTTATTTATGTGCGACGGCATGCATTCGGAATGGCAATGTCATCGCTTTAAACAAACCGCACCTGGATGAGTGCAACTTACTTTTTCTTTTTTTTTTTCTACAGCCAGTATTCTCCCTACATTTGTATAATTTCACTTCTCACCATAGAAAGAAGAGGATTCTTCAAAGGACGCTGTGTAAATCGATTCAATGTGAACACCAGCTCTATGCATCAGAAATAGACCTCCTTTTCAGAATTAGGAAGGGAGGAACAGGGGAGGAGGGCTGCAGAAAGTCGAGGGAGGGAGGGGAGAGAAAAAAAAATGTATGTATTCAAACTGGAGGCCTCGCTGAATTGATGGGCACATGCCGTGGAGCTTTTCTGCAGGGAAATCATTTGCATAATGGGAAAGTGGTTGGAGTTGGAGCTGAGAGCTCTCCTCTTGTGGGGGGCGGAGGGAGGACAGTCAGTGAAGGAAGGAGAGGGTTCCTATCAGAGAGAAGGCTGACACTATGTTGCTCAGAGAGGGAGACGCATACAGCTGATAACTTCCTTTGCTTCCCATCACCTTCATCTGCAAAACAATTTGCCAACGGCCTCCGATGTCTGCAGCCAATGTGAAATCATGGTTTTGTCATAAAAGAAAAACTAAATAAATAAATATAAACAACCCTGCAGTGGAACAGTCTCATCATCATTCACCTATTTTAACAAAATGCATACATTTCCAGGTAACTTGTTATATAAAAAGAAGAATATATAGATAAAAAAATGAATTCCATCCATTAGGGATTAAAAGAAGCCATATCTAAAACACAAAGGAAAGTAAAGGTTCAGTCAAAGACAACTAGTTGTAATACACCTTAGAGTTCTGCTTTCACTCCTGGTCCATTAAACCAGAAGACCAAATACTGATACACCATAGTTGCATTTCTTTTTTCTACCATAGTTGCATGGTGCTTTGCTTCATTCCTGAAAGACTTTCAGACTTGTGATTTCTGTGCACAGATCTCAAGTAACAAAACAATGAATCTCAGTGAAAAACAACAACAAACAAAATCTCTCATGCAACAATTCAGACTTTCAGCAACTCGGCAGTGAGCAGAAATGTGCTTCTTCAGCGCTATGTGTGGGAATAGATTAAATTAACATTTAATACAGGCTTATCTATATATGACCAGGTGATACTCATCATACAAAACCAGAGTGAACTACAGCAAGAGATTTCTACTACACCACACACATATTTACTTCGATTTTAAAGTTCCTTGACTTAATTCATGAGAAATTAGTAAAAATGTGGACACCAAAGAACTGACTGCAGAATTATCCATAGGTATATTTCTCTATGGATGGATAGATGGATGGATTATACAACAATAAAACCATTTAAAAATGGTCAGTGTTGTTCAAGTATTTTTAAATAAGACATTTGAAGACAATCCAGTGTACAAGGTACTTAAATGCACCATAATTGCGCAACTCATTGTAAATCCCCTTTTCCTCTCCTTGTAAGTGATTTTTTAAAAAAGTATCTTAATGAAAGATTAAAGAAGGATGCCGTGAATAAAACTGGTCAGCCATTGTCTTCCATCTCTGTCTCTAGATTTCCTCTTCACTTTGTCCACACAGACATTACGTACTGTTTTTGCAGTGTTATTGAAAAATAGACTCTACATTTAATTTCCTTTCCAGAGGATTGATAGAAGGCTTAAACAAAGCTATCACTGTCTCTCTAAGTCCATCAAATGCATTCGTTCTAAAAGGAGGAAACACGAGAACGCATTAATGTTCAGAAGCTTAGCGTTGTGCCCTTTGGAGAAGAGTGAGCATTAACTTTAACGAGCATTAATTCCACATCTGTTCAAATGCATTAAAATTCTACTAAATGATTTCAACCTTTGATAAAACATTGCATTTGGAGAAAGTCAAGAACGCAGGACGTGGAGTAGAAAATTGTGTTCAGTCTTCTGTTACCTGAATAGTGGCGTTTTGATATTTGTGTTCGAATAACATGTGCAATTTGTGCATTTGTTTTGAATTTCTTGTGCTTTATTTTATTAATTTATATTACACAGAATTTTCTGTCTTTTGTTTTTGCACTTCACAAGTAAAATGTGCCAAAATGTCCCTTGTGGCAGATCCAGGCTAAATACAAACGTCACACCAGAAAAAACACTTGGAGAGCCAAAAGTCAGACTGCAGGTGATTCGGCTGTATGGCATCAGTCACACCTGCACAGTGTGCTGCAATCTGTGTCAAGAATTTAAAATTTAAAAAATATTTGAAAAAATTATTTCAACATTTTCTCATACGTGCAGATATAAAACCTGAAGATCCGACGTGAAGTGGCCAAAATCTGTGCATGCACTGCACTGCACATGAAAAATCGCTTGACAGATAAGGTTGGATTCTCTGGACAAAGCATGTAGACTGGCTTCGAGAGAAAGTGTCTCCCTGCATGATTTATAGGTCTCAGACTGTCTTGTGCAGTCGTGTGATGTATGCGCATGCTTACTAGAAGGGATGTATGTAATATACGCTGGGAATTGAGGATCAATCTGAATGATGTTTCAGTCATACATTTTTCAAATGTTTTGGAGGTGCTTTGCTGTTTGCCTGCCAAGAATATCAACAACTGCTTTGTAGGTGTTTCCAGGAAAAGTGGGAGAGAAGGCGCTCCCTTCAAAAATTTGGAAGAGAACTGTTGGCATTAGAGCTATGTGCGCTACGTTTATTAAGCCTCCATGTGTGAATTTCTTTTTACAAATATTGAATGATGATGAATTTCTAACCTCCAAGTGAGTCCATTAAGCAAAGAATTCAGGTTGCTCTCAGGTTTATTTAAACCTAGCTCTCCAGTTCATTTCCTAATGCATGTTTTAATCAGTGAGTGGCTACTTCTTCACGCCTAATGAAGACAGTTATTTCTAATGAGAATCCAAATTGCCCCAAGACAAGTGGGATACAGATGGAGAGTTTAAGTTGCTCCTCTGCACTCGATATCAGGTGAACTCTTAACTCTTCCCGGTTTACTACAATTATCAATGAATAAGCAGCAGAAAGAACTCCAGAATGAAAGGGAGCAGCTATAAAAGCATTCAACGTTTACCATTTTTTATAAGTAGAAACACAAAGTATGCTCGTGTTTTTTATTTTTTTATATATGATTAGGTAAGATTGATTTTTTTTCTCCCTGTGCTTCATACACACAATCGAATGTAATGCCACACAATAAGCTTCAAATCGTTTTCCCTCCGCTGTTCGGTGTGTCTGCTGGGATTTAAGCTGCTTTCGAATTCACAACACATGTCATGAGTCATAACAAAGGATCAGAGGGTGATCACTCTGCACCTTTGTCTTAAACTCCAAGGAATGCAGCCGCCTTTAAAGGGATTATATTTGCCTGGGTAACCGATTTATGTGTTTATTTCTGTCTGACAAATTTTGAATGATATTCGTATTAATATTCACTGCAGGAAAAGAAAAAAAAAGTCACCTCAAAATATTAAAGCGAACGGGGTATTTAACGTTATGTGTTTGGATAGCTTGTGAGACTGTAACCATCTGAACAAATATTTCTGTAATGAAATGTACCCTGAATATGTAGCTCTGTGTGGAATTTAACATTTATATTAATAGTTCAAATGGGCTTATACGTCAACATGATTCAAGACTGTACCATTTGTAAAAAGAGAAATATTTTCAAAAAGAAAAAAATAAATAAATAAAATCCATACATAAAGATGCCTTAAGCAATTGAAAGTGAACCTCCCTGCTGAGTTACCGCGACCAAACTGACCACATGTAATTTAGTAAATAGATGTTTAAATGCTTTTGGGTTTTCTGCTCAAACTTTCTTAATTACACTATGCAAAGTGTTAAAGAGTTAATCCCTTTTAACATTTTCCTTAAGTTATAATTTTAGCCATTTTGGCAGTGATCCCAAAAACCCTTAGAGTCTTATAGTTGCTTTTGAAACATAATCAATAAAACACTAATCAACAATCTGATGTTTAACGACGGCACTCAACAAAATGTGTATTTTTGCATTTTTATCATGTAAAGCACCTCATTGACGAAAACTGCGATACGAATAAAATTTGATTTGATTCAATGAGGCCTAAAGATGATTTTGGTGAATAAACCAATATAAACACTTTTTAAATACTGCTTCAAACTTGCGTGTTGCTGGCCAGTTGCTACGTCACCAGGCCAGTTTCTTTGACTTTCGCCACAGTTTCTCCTTCATTCTTCAAACCGCTGCATTTTTCAGAAGCACATATTGGAAAAGGTGTGGCAGTTTTTGTTGACTTGACAAATGTTTACATGACAAAATAAAATATTCCACCATACTTTTATTAAAAGTGAGCAAATGAGAAGCTGCAAATACTGAATAGTAACCTCTCCCTCTTTGTCATGTTGACTTTGGGGTTGTGTTCAAGTTGGGGTCCAGTTGTTTGCTTAGAATATAATGTTCTACAAGACTTTTGTGGTCAAATATAACTGTGTCTTGCTGCTATTTGAATAGGTCAAAGGTGTCTTTATCTCAAGGTGCAAGCCAGCAGTGAACATAAGAGAATTGCCTGCAAATCATCGAGACGATCTTGTGTCCCGTCAGAGTTATAGAAAAGGATAAAAGGACGTCTCTGCAGCATGGGAGTCGACATAAAGTGCAGCATTCGCCACCATTTTAAATGGGAGCCAGATTTCTAGATCAAACTGACAAAGTGAGCAATCAGAGGAAAAAGAGGTCCCATCTGCGCAGAGCTCCTCTGAACTTTACAGGACAGCATTCATCTGTGCAGCACTTCCCCAATCAGGCTTTCATTGTAAAGTGCTGCAAAAGACAGAATTCACTGCTAGATAAAACGGTACATGAATTTATCGAAGAGAAAATTGAGCCATCTGGATACAATGGCTGATAACTTCTGAGAAACAAACCAGGTATTGATCAGCTGCTCTTTTTTTATTTATTTTTTGTCTGTGATGGCAGCACTTTTTGTAGGAATGATTTTTTTCTGTAAAAGGCCTCGTGACACAAATCATGACTGTCTTCTAGAGGTAGGGAATCATAGTTCAATCCTAAGTGAAAACTTTTCTACTGGGTTTAGGACCTCAGGAAGGTTTACTGTGTATTTAAAGAAGACGAACTGCAGCACGGCACCACATATACGTTTACTCACTTTAACTTCTTCCTGAAGGCAGAAAAACATTCCTGGAGCAACGAGGGAATGCCTTTCCCACTCACTGTAGGTGAGCGTAAACATTCCCGAAGGTAAAAAGTTAAAAACCTCCAAGGAATGGCTGAATCGGGGTTTCTCAAAGCCATGGTACTTTGAGTGAAATCTCTAAGACTGATGAAAAAAATAAAAGGTTTTCTGCATTTTTTATGAATTGCATTTAAAAACAGCATTATGTGAAATTGCATGAGTTTTACATCATATTATAATCTTATCCCCTCATTCTGCCTCACAGACCAACTCCCCCACTCAGCTCCTTCAGACTAGCCAGTAGCAATTAGCACACACCTACTGGAATTGCACATCTGCTGAGCTCATTATAAAAGCTATTTCTCAGTGCAACATAAATAAAAACATTGTTAAAAAGATCCTGCGACAGACTGGCGACCTGTCCAGGGTGACCCCGCCTCTCGCCCGGAACGCAGCTGGAGATAGACACCAGCACCTCCCAACCCCATTAGGGACAAGGGTGTAAAGAAGATGGATGGATGGATGGATGTTAAAAAGATCAGAGGAGCAAAGTGATGACTTCCTGAAAGAGCAGGATTTTATTAAAGAGACAGAGACCCAATTTCAAAGAATAAAATTACAAAGTAAAATTTGTTTTAAGTAATATTTGATAAACACTGCATTTTTATAGCAACTAAAGGTAACATAGGTAGTTGATTGTGCTATAAAGACACTATGTGCCTGGAAAGTACATAGTACTGCCCCTTTAAAACATTTAAAAATTACAATAGGTTTTGCAGTCTTATTATACAAGTACACTTAACATTGCTTGTGTTCAAGTAAGTTTAACTTCAAACTTCAGCATGCACTTTATTGGCAAAAATACTGGGTCACTTACTTTACACACCCAATTCCAGAGTCGTTATCTTATCCAAAATGTCTTTGTATGCTGAGAGTTCCTTTAAACCACAGGGCAGAACAATAATAACACTGGAAAATAACCCCACACCAAACTGCACCAACATTGACAAAAGGCAGTCAGGCATATATTGTTGTCACGGCAACTGCCACAGCTACACTAATCCATTGGATTCCCAGAGTGTCATGATGCATCATTATTAGCATCTCTCCAGTGCTCTAGAGTTCAGTGGTTGTGTTCTTAACACCAGGCCGTCCAACACTTATCACGCAGTTGGTGTTGTAAGCTTGGATGCAGCTTCACTGCCATGGAAACCCAGTCGGTGAAGCTCTTTGCACTCTGTTCTTGAGCTGTTCTGAAGGGCCTGTGAGATTTGGAGGTGTGTAGCTGTTGACTTGGCATGAGGTGAGTGACCTCTGCACAGAGTCTCAGCATCCACTGACCCTGCATTTTGGTTTTACATGACCTACCACTTCATGGTTGAGTTGCTGTCACACCTAATTAGTTTCCCTTTTTATAATAACCTTAACAGCTAGCTGCGTGATATTTAGTAGTGAGGAAATTTCCCAATTGGACTTAGTGAACTGGTGAGATTTGGGTGTAAATGTGTATATAAATATATTGATCTTATTCTTATCTTATAGACAGGATGGTCTCAAGAATAGTGGGCTCACACACAGCAGGTTCTGAAAATACGCTGGGCAACTTATCTATATTTCTTGATGTTTCATGAGATCTTTTGGGAGTCTAAAATAGAAATTCACTCAGCTTTTTTTCCCCTTTTGCTCTCTTGTACTGTGGTATCAAAATCTTTACTATCAGATCCTCGTGGACAAGAAGTATCATTTCTAGGAGCTGTAGCTTTTCTTTTCCACACCAATATGGACAAGAAAGAAAAATCATGCACCTGCCATTTAAATGCAAAAACAGCATTTGGTGTTTTTAAAGATGTGGTTTTCAGAGTAGCCATAACAGAGTGTATATAAAACTAAGGCTATATAGGGTATTTTTGATCTACTACTACTATGAAAAATTAATCAACAAATTTTCAATGGTCATTTTTACATTTTTGTGTCATTTTAGGTCTTAGAGACATAGATTTACAGATAGAGACAGATGGGTTCAATGAGTTTAATCGCTGGAACAAAGTAGCTGAGCTGAGGAACGTGAACCAAAAAGAGAAATAAGCCAGACAACGATAAAAAAAAATACAAATACACAAGAAGAATCACACTAAGAAAAACATACCATTTAGCAAACAAGGAAATGAACAGAAAACCCATAAAGCACAAATAAAACTGATGAGAATGAATAAGCAAACCAACACGGTGATGCAGGAACATGACAAAACCTGATGAGCAAAGAGTAAAAGAAACTGGCAAAATATGAAAAAACTTGAATTAATTAAGCACAACAGAAACTATTCAGGAAGGGAGTACCATAATAACTTATAATAGATCTACCAAAAATAACTAAAAATGCAAAAACTGTGAGCGATTAATAACCCACATAAAAAAACACAAACCAAGAATCATGACAGGCTTGTAAAGTACATTAAAAAAATAAAATAGAGCCATCTTCCATTAAATGTTACCACTGTAACATTTTAAAAAAAATAATTAACTCACCTACACATGGACCAGAATCACAATCATTAGAAAAAGGGCCTAATGTGAAATCTTTATAATTAAGTTAAATTAATATCATGGATTTAAACTTTTTCCTGAATATCAATCATGAAAAAACAAACAAACAAACAAACAAAAAACATACAGTAACTACCAAGAGAAATAAATAGATTTGCTTTGGTCAAATTCATGGACGCAAAATTGAAGAAGTTCAGGAGAAATTTCTCATATAATCAATTCAATTCTGTTAGAAAATATTTCATTATAGGGAATTTATACAACATGCACAAATGAAGAAGCATGAAGCTGAACTGCTGCTATTGTGCAAATTAGGAAAGGAGCAAATCAGCCGGAAGGCAATTAAAATATATGTCAATATATTAAAATATGCTGTTATGCCATCTGTATTAAGACAGATGAGAGAAAATGAGACACATTTTTACTTTTATCTCATTTGTTAGAGCTTCTTTTCCACTTTTGTTAAAAAAATTAAATCCAAATCAAATTATGCTTTGAATTAAATCTCTGCTTTAAAGCTTCACTTTGTAGCATTTCCAACATTCAGAAACAAGTGACTCAGCAGGATCCCACTGTGGCGTGTTTACGAATTATTTACTGGGTTGCTAACTCTAATGATGCTGTTTTGCCAAGTGATACAAGCACTTATTTTTCTGATTGAGGGTGAGAAGTGTGGCTGACGTTATTTTTATACAGAGCAACAACGAATACTCTCATTCTTTGAAAAGCGATTAACAACCATATGGTGGCTTTCGAAAGTAGAAAATGATTGGATTAGTGTTTGAGGATTGTTTTATTTTTGTCACTGTACAATTGTTTAGGTCTTATTCTTCTGACCTTATAAAGCTCTCTTTGTTACTCATTGTGGCCTGCAAGTGGAATAAAAAAAATTGCTCTTTAACAAAACCAGCAAACCATACTGTTGTTTCTCCTTGCCAACTTACACCTGGTATAAAATCCATCCTCTTCCAGACATTGTTGAATCACAAATTGAGAAACCTTTCAATCACATTTTACTTCCTTGTACATACTGTAAATAAATGCTTTAGTATTTTTGTCTTGCTTTAGCAAAAAAAACAAAAAAAACAACAGATCATCTCCGAAGCAGGAAAACAATTACAAGCTCCTGGCAACTCTTTCTGTCGTGATATTGTAATTTCACGTTCACATCACTCCTTTACGGTCTACGACTGAACAGAAATATGACGAACACGTCCTCCCTTCTCTGCTTCCTCCAACATTTTAAGTGCGCCAGCATTATTTTAATGCATCGCCCATCTAATAATGTAATCCCATCAATTTTTTTGGCTATTGTAATTTTGCCCCTCATCACCTCTGCGTTATGACGCACGCACCCACTGGCCCCCAACTCCCAGCAGCTCAAACCGCATCGCGCTGCAAACTTTCTCATTTCGGCTTTTACAACCGCAAACTCTGTGTGAGAGGCAGATCGGGAGGCTTAGCGTGCTGTGAAGAGCGTCTGAGTCCCTCCTGGAAGACGGTAGGCCTGCAGTCGGAGGCGCTGGGACGAAAAAGTGCACATATAAACAGGAAACGCTTTGCCTGGAGCCGGTTCCTCGCCGAATCGACTGTGTTTATTGGTCACGTGTGGCAAGCTGTCCACGCATGACCTTCCACACACGACATCGTCCCTGCGTTCTTTAGCAGAAGGAAGAGGTGGTACATGTACTGATAAAGTGGCACACTGACAACTGCACATATCACAGGCCCCCTCGTATCTCAACATAACGAGTTAACTGGAATCTGTCTATTATTTGGGAAATAGGCTGTAAATTACCAGCAGGGACGAGCTTTGAGCTGGGATACATCCTCCTGACTTTTAATATGCATTAGATAAGCTGATTTTGACATTTTGTTAATAGGGGACCTGTCAGCAAGGGGATCCAGACTTCGTTATTTAATCATTGCTACATTACTATGGAGATTGTGTATCAAATAAGAAAGAGAATTACTCAATGATCAAATTTTTATGACATTGCCGTATTAATCTGTGTCAGACAGAAAGAAGGTGTTATTGTGGACTCTGTATATTCAGCCTGCAGGTTTGCATACAGATCAAGAAATTCAGTTAGATGACAGTTTATATTTATATTTGATAGAAGCAGCAAATTGAAACTTCCCTTAGCAATGGGGAGGTACTTATTTATTAATATTTACAAAAAAACACAAGGTAATTAAGGAAGATGCAGGGAAGGAACAAACTGCCTCAAGATCATGTTGGACGAAAATCATGTAGAAAATGCGTTTTGATGTTCGCATCACAGGTCTGAACGGTCTATTAACCTGATCTGCAGAGCACTGTTTTACAAACCTGGTCATTCATGACATGCAACGAGGCTGATTCTAATTGACGAATCTTCTCAAAACTGGATATGACGCAGACCAGGTGAATAAACGGCAGTTTTAGAGAATTTAGCTGTGTTTTCTAACAAGCATCCAGGAGTGGCGCCGAGCTCAGTTTGCTGCATATGACTTTGAACATTCTTGCTGAATTCCTAAGCTGCCTGCAAAAGGTTAGGGTTGCCGTTACAAAATCCTTTCAAAACGCACACCAGGGTGCTGTTGTCTAAAATTGGGCTCTGGGATTACCTACAAATTCAATTGAGGAATGCCTTTAAACTGTAAACACTTGAGAGGGGGGGGGGAATGTCTCAGGCATTTTAATGAAAGCCCAAAAAATGGTGTCAAGCTTCTTTATGTTTACTAAAACAGTTTAATAATAGCTAGAGTTACTTACAAAGTTTCCACACCGTCTTGATCCGGCCAGGTTTCTTGGTGTGGATAATATTGCTTACAAGTCACTGGGTGGCAAAAACGTTGTTGGGGGCATGAACTGTTGGTTATTATTATACTATTGTATATTTTTCGTGTGCAATGACTGTAAAAGCGTTGAGATTGAATCACACTGGTTCCTTGGGCACCTTGCAAACCTGGAAGACGTAGGTACAACTTGAGTTTTCTTCTTGACACGTGTCTTATGGGGTATCATCAAGGCACTTAACCCCAAATTGGATCCCGGTGGGATGAGAGAGGTTATGGACAAACACTGTGATTAAAACAAAACCTAAAACTTAAGTTATCTATCAGTTGTTTTGTTTTTCTGCCTGTGCAGTCAACGAGGATCCCTGTGTGCTGAGTAGCTGTCCACTGCTTGCAGCTTTGAAAAGCGAGATTAGCTTGGAAGCTTTGTGTGAGACTGTTTATCCCACAGACGATGCACCTCACTGAAAACCACACTAAATTCAGCTGTTTAAATTAAATGCACTTTTAACAAAAAGACACGGTAACGTCACATAGCAACAACCGTCTGGAGGCAAAAATATGGACTTTCGGCTCTGCTTCGTGGCTCAGATGAGAAGGCGGAAAGTTGTGTGTCGATGGTTGTAGAGTCCCAACATTTCACAAATTTTATTTGTGAAACTACCTCCTCTGTTTTTACAAATTTTTTAGACAACATTTCCACTAATCTGTTATTGCACATCTGTTTATCTGCACTGATATACTGTATTATATATAGTTTGGCTTTTTCTGTGATCCAGGCATCTGCACATTATGTACATTTTTGAAAAAGTGATCAGACTCATTCCTTGGTTCGTGAGTCTGATATTCCTATTTATAACATCTGCACAGCATTTTCTGTTTAGAATTGTACAGCATATTATTAGTATTATTGTTGATGTTATTTCTTTATACATTGTTTTTAACACTTTAACAACTGTTTGTGTCTCTTTGCATCTGTTGCTGTAGTTACACCTGAATTTCTTCTTTGCAGGACAATTCAGTTCTACTTTATTCAAACATTTAAAACATGTCTTGCTCTTAAAGCAGCTCACTAGCTAAAAAAAATTCAGAAGAGAACGTTCCTTGGCAATCACAAATGAACAAAATCATGTTTAGGATTTAGATTTGCAGAGTGCAAGGTGACTTAGCTAATCCGTTTAGATGCGCAAGCACGTCCTGATGTGACTGTCATGCACTGGGCACAAAGTCACACTCAGACTTTCATCATGCGATTAGTCTTATAGTTGGCAGTTCAGACTGCCTAAGTTCATTTAGAATGATCATGTCTGAAGCATGGAAGTGCACCCCTCATCTTCTTCCTTCTCTTCTCCAGAGATCACAGGGAAGACAAGATAAGAGGATGTACTGCCGAGTTGTTTTTGCCCCATCTGCAGAAAAAGTTACTCCTTGCAGCCGCTGTTTTGCTGGTAAATATTCTATGAAATCAGCTTATGTGGGTTCAGTTGCAACAGTAAATGTGATTAGGATTCAGGTGGTTTGCTGTACTTTTGCCACACATACACACAAAACCCACAAACTCGCTCCACCATGCAGCAAGTCCTTGTTTTTTCCTCGCTCTTGGGTTAAATTAGGGAAATCATAGAGAGCAGAAGAGGCTTCATTAATGGTTCGGGGTTGATGAGACTCACTGATATCAATAATCAATCATGAAGCTCGGTGCTACAAACTGGTCAGTTAAGCTCGGATGCAAATCCACGCCATGATGAAGCAGCTTGTCCCCTGGGTCCGTTGTGCCACTTAATCTGCTTGGTGGAGACTTTCCTCAGCCGGATGTAAACTCTCACAGCACTGGTCACTCTGCAGATGGGAGCTTTGCTCCAGGTGGTGCATCAGGATGTTGGAAAAACCTTCAACACGACAAAACGTCACAAATAAAAAACCCTTTGTGAAAACAAAAGGTAATTTATAATCCACTTCTGTGATGGTTCAACTCCACAGTTCACATTCAGTTCAGCTAAAGCTTAAGGCTTTCGCAGCAAATTGCGCTTCCCCCCCACACCACACACTACTTCAAAGTCTGCAGAAATGTTTATGTGTACGCAGGGAGTTTACTCTCCTGCTTCCTTCTTGCAGATACCAGAGAGCCAATAAGAAGGTGTGTTTATCCTGCAAATGCTTCTAGAAACACTTTCACCAAATGAATAACAATAGTACATTCCCCCACCCCCTTTGTTTGCAAGGGAGACGTTTTCTGATTTTCATATAAAGCGCTACAGTCAGGAAACGTCCTTCAGCCAACAAAGGAGAGCACTTCACAGGGGCTTTGAATTCTTAATAATTTATTTAATTGCGCTTGTTTGTATTTGTATTTCAGAGTGGATATAAACGGGAGTCACACACAGTCGAAGGCGTCCGAGTGGTCCAGCTGTGTGACCGGACTCAGGTACACGGCGGACTGCTTTGACCTTGCTACTGAGCAGACGGCTCAGCAGCAGACTGCCTGCGTCTGCTGCTTTGGCTCGGTGTGTGTGGGACTAAATACTTGAAACATATTCTTGGTACATTTATGTGTATGATTTTACTCTAAGACGAGAAGTCACTTCTGTTTCTCCCTGACGTCCAGCAGCTTGTCGCTGACTGAACTGCTCGTCAAAAGCGCTTTGCTGTTGCTATGGCAGCAACTCTGGGCTCTTTGGCTATTAAAGGGTGAGTTCAATAATTTGTGTTGCATCTTTGAAGTTATTTATGGTGATAATCCCGTTACTTGTTGCAGAAATATCTCATATCATTTTGAGCTTCCTGAAAATGTAAATAAGTAGTGGAGGATGACAGGTAGTCAGACCTATTCTGTCTTTTTTTTATCTGACTTTTAGCTGTTTCATATTCATATCAGTGGTGTATAACAGTATAGAATAGACCTATTGTTGCTCTTTAATGGTGCATTGAGACACAAAGTCAGAGCAACAGCTTAACCTTTGTTCCTTTGGTTCCCTTGAGGTCATTTCGAAACCTCAAGTATTGTGTAAGACTTTGGGATTGTGACTCAAGAATCACGCAAATCGGGGAACAGAATAAAAATAATCTCTTAATCTAAAATGGCAAAGCTTTGGTTTTGGTAATGATGTGCATTTTACTTGTCGGTGACCTTATAGTGGGAAGACGTGTGGCATGAGAGTGCCAAGTTCAATTGTGCACAACAAAACGGATCAAACCAGACCGTCTTTAGTGGCATTACTCAGAATTTCCCCCGACTACGACACTGGACACGGTCTAAACGGATTCAGTTCTGTCATTTTCTTTGCAGCATAGTATCATATTACACTGGAACCATTTCAGAGACATTGCATTGTTGTTTTATATATCCACACTGCAAAATCACATTAAGTTCCTTGTAATTTTGGGCAGGCTAATTAAGTAATTTAAATAATTAATCTTCAAAACTTATTTAATTAATTTCCCCACTTGTTCTGATGTTCATAAAATGATTTTTTACTGTCAAAGCGTCTATTCTTTTAAAACCAGCTCATATTTTATTATCTGAGAATGCTCTGACCTGTTCATTTATATCATATCTTATACTGATAAAACGACATGATATTCTCTTAGGAACTTCAGGTACAAAATGATTGTTTTCTCTATAATTTTCTGATCTGATCTAAAATTGACAGCAACAACCATATCAATTTCCTATCACTGAAAACTGCAGCGTCCTACCCTCTAAACACGATGACGAGACTCGACATCCTCAGGATACAACAGAAAAAGTTCAGTCTATTACGTAGCCACAGTGCTGCCAACCTTACAAGACATCGGTCCTCAGAGGTCAAACTGTTTTTGAAAAAGGGAACAATATCAAGCGGGAAGGTTTAACGTTACGGCTGAAGTTCAACCCAAACACTGGAAAGGGACAGAAAGGGGATTTAAGTCAGATTTAACATGCTTGTTGGTTCCAGATGGGCTGAGCTGGGGGTTTTCAGAAACTGCTGATTTATTGATTTTCTCACACAACCACAGGTTAAAAAAAAAAAAAAAAAAGAATAGGAGAAAAAAAAAAAAACAGTGAGAGACAGCTGCATGAATGAAAAGAAAATGCAGTGTTGATGCATGCTGGAAAGGCAACAACAGGTCAAATGTTTTATTCATAAGATATGTGAAATGCAAAAAAATTAAAAATGGATGTGGAAGCAGACGGTCAGGAAGGGTTCCCTCTCTCTGTTCCGGAAAGAACTGGAAGCTGAGGTTACAGTTCACACAGGCTCGACAAAGTTGCACAAGAACAGATTGGAAAAACATCGACTGTACTGATGAGTCTTGATACGGCCAGAATTAGGTAGAAACAGCATGAAAGAGTAGAGCCACACTGCCTCTTAGTAACAGTTCAGGCAAGTGGGTGTAAAGGTATGAGAATATTTGATAGGCACAGTTTATTACTTTATTAAGCATCACTTAATGCAGGGGCGTCAAACTCATTTTTATTTTGGGCCTTATCAAAAATCGCAATGTTCTTAAAGGACTGGTTGTGCCAGAATGTATTGATAAAACTCATTAAATTGCTAAAATATCAATAAATAACTGTTTCCGCATTTAATAATGTTTTTTAAAATTAAATAATATTGAACATCTTTTCACACTGATCAGTCCATCCAAGATTTTGTGATTTTTTTTTGTAATAAAAATCACAGATTTTGTGATGCTAATGTATAAATATTTGTAAGAACATTTTAAGATATTTGTGCTAATATATGATGTTTAATGTGACTTTTTATTAATCGCCATATCGGGCACAGACCATAACCTGACATCAAGTGAAGCTGAGGCAGCATTTAAACCAAACGTTTTTGGACAATTTTGAGAGAAATTTGCAATAAAAATCAGAAACAAATGTGGAGATCTGTTGATTTGGTGTGAATTTTGCAAATTTGTTAAAAAACCGGAGTGACTTATTGATGTATTTTGAGTCTAGAGGGCCACATAAAAAGCTATGGCGGGCCAGATTTGGCCCCCAGACCTTGAGTTTGACACAGGTGACTTAATGCAATAGCCTACCTGAGAATTTATGCCTTGTGCCAATAAATTCATCAATGAAACATTGGAAATGATTTAAAACCGGTTTGTTGAACATGACTATAAGTTTGTCAGTGGTTTCCAACTTCCACAGAGATTAGTCCAGTGGAGCACATTTGGGATTCAATCATGGAGTCAACCAATAATCTAGATTTCAGACCATTATTTTCATCTCATCAGAACAAAATTAGGCAAAAAAGGTACAAAAACAATACTTAAGAAAAATAAGAATCTCAATTGTGTTTTCAGAAATGAAGCAAAGGTTCAGAAATCCCAGACTGTGTTTTATTTTTAGGATTTGGAATTTGCCTGGAATAGTCCAGTTATCCAAGTTTTCGTCTCCTCTCCTCTAGCAGAAGGACTCCATCTAAGATGGTCCTAATACCAAGAATAACTCGGAAAATCATCTTTTCTTTTCACAAATGGAATAAAGGCTTTATAGAAAAAAAAAATCAGTCCAGGTTGCAACCACATGCTGAGTTCTGCTTCTTGTCAAAAGCAAGCACTGAAATTGTCCTTTTTCTGTTTTCACTGCTACCTTAACAGAAATGGCTTCAGATTAGGCAAGTCAAATATTTACTCTTTTGAATAGGTAAAACTGGACACTACAAAGTTGATATTGTTGGAGAGTTTGGGTGTACCATTTTGTTTCAGTTTCTAAAAAGCTTTTTTTTTCGTACAATTTTCAGATTTTAATTTTATTTTATTTTATTAAATCCACTAATTTTCCTTCCAATTTATAGTGATGTGCTCCATTATCCTGGTCTGTTGAGTTAAACTCCAATTGAAAACCACACAGTTTGTAATTTAAATGTGAAATGGTTCAGTTGTGCTGTATACTTCCGCTCGGCCTTGCCTTTGGCAGTCCTGCTGTGTCCTGAGGGTTTTGAGCAGCAGAGTGCGGGTATCTCTGCTGGTAATCATCTGTTTAAGTGCTAATCAGGACTCCGCTGATTTACAGTGTGCCTAACTGTGCTCCTCTCGCCACTCAATCACGCGGACCCAACAGAATACAGTACGGCAGCTGTTGAGACAACCAGCCCGTCTCTCCATTAGTTCAACAAGAGCTATTCATTAATTTATTTATCTAGGCTCTCGCAGGAGCATAGAGATACAGCAGAGGGAGCTTTTTAATCAAAGCTGCAGCTCCCAACCGGCTGACTAATGTACAGTGATGCTCGCTTGTTTATCCAGGGCACAGCTGCCAGAGGGCAAAGGGCCGGGGGGATGCATTTCTGCCCTTGTGATTCTCTCCCTAAACATGAAAAAAGCGAAGCCGAGGAAGATTTTGAATTTTTTCCTAACAAGACATAAAGCAAGCGCCGGCTGCAATTAGGCTCCGTCTGGATTGAGGACGATTAAGTGAGGTTTCGGTGTCGCCTTCCCCCGAGGATTTCCTCGACGGGGTCGAATTAGAAAACGGGCGCAAAAAAGAGATGGATGAGTTCAATCTTTTCCAAATGAGCAACCTTATACACATAATTACATCGCGGAAATGAACGGATCATCGTGATACAAACTCGGGCGAGGGGCATGCTAATTGCTCATCAGATGGTGAAGGCTGTGGTGTTGGCCTCCTCACAACTGCAGCGCTCGCTGCACGGGAAGGAGCCAGGGAGGGGCTTCTGCTGAGCACATTAATGTGATCCATCTTCCATTCGTCCATGCTTGTTATTCCGTATTCACACCCCAAGCCCGGTTATCTCTCCTTACAGTACGCACGAGTCACATTGATGTTGTTTATTGATGCTACAGAGAACATCCGCCGTCAGACTGTCCCCGTAAACGTGAAGAAACGGCAAATATATTTTGTACTTCCTCTTCGTAAAACTTGTTTATTAAATAGTACATTTGTGTTATTATTACTCCTGTTTACAAGATTATGTTCAGGTTTACTTCTACTGTTGACCGTGAAGAGGCAAAGGAGGAAACGTTGAGACTGACTAGACATCCGTAAGTGATATTTAGTGGAGTAATATTGAGGATAATGACATGACTAATTTGAATAAATCCCCTCTCTATGATAAGGGAGCTATAATTAGCAGAGGTCACTGAGTTTCATAGAGTGTTGCAGCAGGCATTGTTGCGTTAACAGGAGTCTAAACACACAACTTCAGTTATTGTAATGTCTTAGAAATAATACAAGTTTTCAACATTTTATGAAATATATGAGTCTACATGAAAGAAACCTGTTACATAAGGTGTTTCGAAATGAAAACGTGAAAGTTGAGTGTCAAAATAGGAGACTTAAATATCATGTTTTTATTAAAATTCAGCTCCTTCTCTGAGCGTTCCCAGCAGTAGTTGCCCTTAAGGGAACTAAAGGCTGCATATGATCTACAGTAACAAGCTTGGCTTGACAACTGTGTTCCTCATTGCACTGCTAAGAGGTGGTGTTATGGTTCTGCTACATAATTTTCCAGTTGTTTAATAGTAAATCGTTTATATATATGTATTGAACCTGTTACTTTACTATAAATTGCATTCATTTAACACAACATTTTTCCCTGTTTCAGCAGCTGGAGCAAAAGAATAATAGCATCTAGGCTGAATATTTTCAGGCTTTCATGTATCAGCGTATGTCCCCTCTCATCTCGGATCTCATGTCCTTTTCTTAATCACCTCTCCCAGGTCTCCACGGCGTAACATCTCTCCGTTAGTCTCCTCATACACGGTGCCAGTCACATCTTCTGGCCTCCTTATTAGTGATACCAGCTCAGTCAAGAGGAATGAGCCAATATTCCAGCAAAGTATTGTGAGAAGCTTGTGGAACAAAACCAAAAACGCCAAAACAAAGTCCTACAGTTTTTAAGGCAATATTAACGACACTTATGAGAATTTCTGAATCTAAACAAAGTAAGACAACTTCTTACATTATTTCAGCACTTAGCAAAAAGCAACATTTTGATCCTTCCAAGCTAAAGCTTGTCTGATTTCATGTCAGACAGAGAAAACGGTTTGTCTTTTTATAATGTATCTATAAATATACATTGATATGGTTTTATGTCCTTCCAATTTGATCCAATTTGTAAAATTGCCCTAAATGTCACCTTGAAACTAGATTTCTCCAGTGATGTTTTTCAATTTGTATTATTATTACTATTACAGTTTACTGTATTTTAAATTATTATTATTACGGAATTTATTTTAAGTGGAATAATCCCTTCAACTCAATCCCAACCAACTCTTATGATGTTTTGTGTTCTTCAGATTTCTGACATTTGATCCACTTTGCTTGCTCTAAGTTTAATGTTCAATTCATTGATCCAGGCTTTGCACAGCTATCTGCCCATCGAACCTTTAATATTCTTATTCTGAAGCAATAGTTTGAGAATTGTTAAGTCCTTTTTTGGCAGCGGTGTTCTGATCAAATCTGCAGGAATGGATAGCAAATCCCTTTTCCCTAACCTTATCTGATAACTGTCCTGCAAACCTTTCGCCACACTCCTCCTGCATTGCATATATACCGTATAGCCTCTGGCCTGCAGCACCGCCATGTATTTTTTTCCTTCCTCAAACCCCACATGAATAAGTTAGTATCCAGAAAGGATGATCTAGATCTCCTTAGATTTCCTCTGGGATGCCCGGTCTTGCTTTTTTGGAACACAGTCCATTTAAAGAGGCTGGAGGAAACAGGAGTCAACCAGAGGTGGGTTACAATTACTGAGCTAAAGTGAGTGAAGATGACTGTAGATGTGGCAATAAAATTGCTTCTAATGCATTTGCTCTGCTAGCAGGAGAGGAGAAACTGCAGCGTTGATGGAGGCTCAATGTGGTGATAGGGAGAGAATGATAATATAAGTGCAGGGTTTAAAATGGTCAAAAGCCCCCATGGGGAATGCCTTGACATGTTTTGGTGCAGCTAACAACACAAAGTTTTTCAAAGGCGTACCAGGAAGTCAGGAGCAGAAAGGAACATCTGTGATGCTGAATGTGGGATACCCAGAAATGTGTCCCTTACTCTAAATTGAGATCTCATCCTCCACACTGCTGCACCGCTTTAAAAGATAGTTTTGCTAGAATATTTCCAATGGTAGATAAACTTGCCATATATGTGCCGACAAATTGCTTTTCTGTGGACAAGGACATAATGCAGATGCAGTCATGTAAAATAATGGGGTGTATTCAGTCCTGCTTTGTCTGAGCAGCTGCAAGAGCAACGCTGCAGGGCTTAAAGCTAAAGGAAAGGAGCAGCAAACCACAATACAGACTATATGGTGACTTATAGTAGTTAGCACTGTGACCTCAAAGGCATCTTGGATTTAATTTTTCACCAGGTTTGCTAAACTGTTCTCAATATGCATGTTCTCATCCCACCATTCAAAAACATATGTTAGGTCAAAAGCCCTCTCACAATTGCATTAAATCCACCCACACTGCTGCAAGAATTAGAAATTTAATAAATTGAAAGAAGCTAAAGAAATACATTAATAATGACACATTTTCTCTGTATTTTATAACATGTAGCTCCAAATAAATTGTCACTAGAGTGAGGTTAGTTATAAATTGGTGGCTGACCATTTAAATACACTTCCTGGCCAAAAAAATAGTCGCCACCAAAAAATGGTCACACTCTCTAATATTTTGTTGGACCGCCTTTAGCTTTGATTACAGCCCGCATTCGCTGCGGCATTGTTTCAATAAGCTTCTGCAGTGTCACAAGATTTATTTCCATCCAGTGTTGCATTAATTTTTCACCAAGATCTTG